>JAVSBS010025619.1:0-13456 GCA_033124195.1 Coracias cyanogaster
ACCCAAGATCATTAAAGAACTAGGTGCCCGCTTGGATGAAAGAGGCAGAATCCAAGCATCTAAATGTGAGTGTGGGTGCTAGCATAGCTTGGTACCTTGACGCCTGCTGGGCTGGACATATCGATATGTAGCCCAGCTCCCTATGTCTGACAGATTAACTGAGTATATAACAGTGTCTGAAATGCTGCAGACATTTAGGGGTTTTGAGACATAACAGGTATCTGGGCAACGCTACGATAGGTTGTCTCTCTTGCTGCCCAGTCAGGCAGAGAGTTACCGTCGGGCATTACCTCTGGAAAAAAAATGTAGCTCTAAGCTCTGCGTGGATCTGAGCAGGTAATGAACGTGATGTTTTGACAGAATACAAATGGTACGCCTGCAAGCAGGTACATGTTTCTGTTTCATGCATGGAATATGGCTTCAAACAAAGATTTAATTACGTAATGCAAGTATATGCTCAGTGCTCGCAAGCTGCTGTACATTTTTCCATAGGAGTCAAAAGGAGAAGTCATACTTGTGTACATCAGGGTAACAAAATTGACCGAACGGTTTCAGTTCAGAAGACTTACCAAATGTTGTCTCTACTTTCCCCCTGCTCCTTCTCCGAAAAGCCCAGTATGTTGCCTGTAGATACTAGATGTAACACAGACTTTTACATTTCTCGTGTAAATTACAGAAGTCAGTTATTTTATGGCAACTGTTATAAACAGATTTTCAGGTAGTGTTCCAATCTGGTTTCACGTGTAAGAGTAAGAAGGGAATGGAATGAGCTTGAACAAAAGCTTGTTGGGGGTTGGACTAGATGACCTTGGAAGGTCCCTTCCACCCCAATGCATTCTATGATTCTGTGAAAAAGCATCAGAGAACAAAACAATTCATGCATTTGAAAGTAGGCCCCTTCTCCTAAAACTCTGCCCTTCACTCAATAGGCCATCCCTCAATTTCCCCCTATTTGAAATTCCTCCCTGGAACGCACTTCTTTGGAGGGATCAATAATCCTTTGTGGCACCAAATGCATATGACTGCTCACTACATTGGTTTTGTTGTGTTTTCTTTTAAAACCCTAGAGTCAGTTTAAAAAGATCTAGAGGGAACAAAAGTATGTTACTCCTGATGAGCAGAGTTAATGTGGCGGTCTAACATGCTTCAGCTTTTTTTAAATGATGTGCTTTAAATCTACTGAGAAGTAGCAGAAATACAATTTTTTAAAAAATGAAGGAACACATTAAAATTTTACCAGCCTGAGATAAAACCGAAGCAACTTTTTCTGGAGAGTGCTTGCTACAAAATGGCAAAGCTTGTGTATAAATTTGTTTTCTGTTGTTTTGATTCTAACTGTACATTCTGTGAAGAAACAGGACTGCATCAAAGAAATAGCTGATTTCACTAGTCACAGCTCCTAATATAAACAAACAACCCACAGGGCTCCAAATATTGATTTACGACCTAGATTAGAAGTGCTAACATTATGCAACCCCTTTGCTGATATCAGGAATGAGGTGAGAAGCTGTTGACTATTTCTAAGCTTGCCCTGAATCATGGGTGAAAACCAGACCTTGGTGACTGGCTCTGGTCTCTCCTCAACATGCCTTTCTCTTGCTTCTTTTTGACCTCTGTGATAGGGATGAAAATTAGCCTTGGTACAGAACAACTGCACTGTCTGGGAAGTTCTGTTGCACTGATCACAGAGATCACCGCTGGGGTTTTCTTACTGGAGAGATAGAAAGCAGTTGCAACAGGAAGAAAAACTTGAATCCTTTCGGTCAGATTTGATTTTAAAGGTAAAAACATGCTCTTACAGAAAGGCAGGTGGAATGTTTGTTTGTGTACTCCTGAAATGTTTGCAAAGGCGTTTTGGAGCCCTGGTTGTGAATGTAAGCTTCCTGACAATAGCCCTGCTTTTCTCAGCTACCTGTTTTGAAGCCTTTTGGAAGTATTCCACTTACCCGCGGGGTATTGCTAGTGGACCAGAGCTTTATTTATAGAGAGCAGATAAATCTGTTTCTGCTTTACTTTCAGAAAATAATGTTTGAAAGGTTTCAAATAACTAGTTTAAACAGAACTATTTCTTACGACAAATAAAAGAGCAACTGCTACATCAGCACATCCCTCATAATTCAGTTAGACATTTGCATACCTGTAGCTACAGGAACCGTTTCCCACAGGCTGTTTCTACAGCCTCCACAGAACAAGGTACATTTGACTCTTCACTTGGATGCCCTCTCTGTAGTGAGTTTTATTTTAGGACTCATTATTTTACGCATAACCTAACAGGCTATATTTTTACCCTAGATTGCAATTAACAACATTTGTTTCCAGCTTTGGTGAAATCATTAATTTGACTTGGATGTTCACCCTTCTGAAACAAAGCAATTTGTTGAGCACGCCCAACAACGCCACTGAACCTGGATGTTTTTCAGTGTTGCCCATCGTGGGGATGTGAGTGGACAGGCCCCACAGGCACCAGGACTCCCCACTGAGCTTCCTGCTACAGCATGCAAGGCCAGCTTGTCCAGGGCCAAGAAGCGGTTGATGAGGAGGTCCCATGGCTTGGTGAGGTCTCCAGTAGGGAGGGTATAAAGGAAGAGGTGAGGGAAAAGGTGCACTCAGCAGAAGTGCACAACCTGGAGCACTTTAAATCCATGTGGGCGCAAGAACATGCAGTCTGAGGTAAAGGGATGGAAGCTCCAGCTTAAATTTGTTGGAGTTCCTATGAAGCTGCTCTTGGCAAACACTGGACTTGTCAGTCTTGAGGAGAGGTGTCTGAAGTAGTAGTGTAGGGATTCTGTGATACAAATCAATAGAACGAGGAGTGGCATGGAGACACTTAGGAAAGAATGATAATTCATGGGAAAAAGTCAAGGGACATCAAAAGGAAATACCAGACAGAAGGCTCAGAACATACACAAGTGATATTCACACAGCATGAAGTTGGACTGTGGAACTACATCAAGCTGTAGATGCCAGAAGCTTATACAGATTAAGAAAGCAATTGGATTTTTCTTCCATTCATTTGCCTGTCGAGCAGAAATAGACTACTTCTAGCTAAACGTCTCTGAGCTGCAGAATTCGTCATCTGACCATGCCACCATTGGAAACAGCACACGGTGCTACCTTGGTCATGGTTCTGACCCACAGTGGCCATGCCACTGCACTCCAGCTGGCTTACACACAAGATATGCTTCCCTACCCACTAGCAGGATACAGCACGGCAAGTCCAAGCTCACTTAATTCAAAACTCAAGACTACAGGAAGTATAAAATAGTTGAAACAAATTACAAATATATTCTTTTACCCATTTACTGTTTACGAGAAAGATTTGGAAAATAGGCTAATGTGTCAGTATCTTAGTTGGAAAAAAGCTTTGTAGCGAGTTCGTTTGCCCAACCTTTCCTAAATACAGGGAGGTTAGATTGAAAAAATACTTAGTCTGCATAGAAGATGTGCCTTTGGGCGTCTTGCACAACCCAGGCCCTTCACTAGTGATGAACTGACATTAAGCAAAACAATGAGGTTTGAAACAAATTAGAACAAAGTGAGAGTAATAACGGACTGCCCTAAAAGTCATAGAGGCCAAGCAAAGCACAAACCACACAGTGATTCAGTTCAGCCTCCATCCAAGGAAGTGATGCAGGAGAACATCCACACGGCATCTGCTGTTGTTGCCAGAGGATTTGAGCCCCCTGCAAGGTGTTGTCTTTTATAGGAGCAAATTTACCAAATATAGCTATGGCTTGGTTTGTAACGTTGCTTTTTTCACGCTCTCCTCACTCCATATGGGGTGGGGGAGGACTGGGCCTGGCTCCTGCTCGCATGGAAGGCGCAGGGACCGTTTCCTCTTCCTTCACACGCTGTTCGGAAGTGGCTTTGTCTCCTCAGAGCTGTTTGTTTCGTGCTAGCTCTCTTCTGATGGAGCCTCGGACTCCAAAACAAGTAAAACCATCTGGCAAACTTTGGCATAAATCACAGGGATATTTGTGGCCTCTGGCTTTGCGAACCGCGCTGTGAGCAATCCCCGTTGCTCTCGTCAGTGCCGCTGCTGCTGCAACCACTTTCTTGTGTTTCGAGTAAAGCCCACGGGGGCCTCCGGCCCAGCCTGGTGGTCTCCCGACTGGCAGGAGGCCGAACTGGGGAGAAACCCCCGTGTTGGGTAGTCCGGCCCGAAGCGCCCCAGCTGAGGCATCACCGCTCCCGGCGGGTCTCCGTTGCTCACGGAGGAGGCCACCGAGATACAGAGGGCGGCGGCAGCGCCGGGCAGCGGTGCCGCACAGCTCCGCGATGCAGCCGGCTTTCCCCTCACAGCCCCGGGGAGAGGCGACGCGACCCCGGGCAGGGGCTCTGCCGAGGGCCCGGGGACCCCTCCAGCAGCGGCCCCGCTGAGGCCCGGCCGGGCCCGGACCCGGGCCCGCCCCCGCGCCGCGCGTCACGGCGGGAGGATCGGGCGGCGGGGCCCGTAGAGCGGGGGCTCGCCCCGCCCCGCCGCCCCCCCCGCGCCCTCAGCCATTTTAGCAGCGGGAACAAGCCGCGGGGCCCGTTCTCTGCCGGCAGCGCCGGGACGAGGCGGACGCGGGAGGTGAGTGCTCGGCGCGGGGACGGGGCGGGCTCCCCCCTCGGTGCCTGTGGGCAGCAGCCGGGACGAGGGGAACGGCGGGAGGGTCGCCCCAGGAAGGGGCTCGGGGCTGGCGGCTCCCCTCCGCACCCTCCTCCGCCCCCGCCGGGGGTGGGACCGCCGGGGCGGAGGCGGCCGGGTCAGCTGAGGGAAGGAGCGGGAGGTTACGTGGGGTCACGTCGCTCGCAAGCTCCCTGGAGCCGCGGCCGTGCCTCCCGAGGGGGCCTGGCCCGGGCGGTGCACCCCGGTGCCGGCAGCGGGGAGCCGGGTAGGCCCGGGCAGGAGCTGGCACCGGCCGCTGCCCGGGAGCAGGTGGCGGGCCCGGGAAGGGCCGAGAGCGCGGAGCCGGGGGTCGGGCTGGCGGCCCGCAGTGAGCCTGCGCAGGAGCCCCCGTTCCGCGCTCCCCTCCCGCCGAGCAGCCATCCGCGCCCCGCTCCCCGCGGCTGCCCTCACCGCGGCTCTCGGCGCCGGGCCGCCCCCGCCCGCTCTACCTCAGCCTTTCGGGGACGGGGAGGAGCGGGAGGAGGCGGCACTGCCCCGAGCGCCGGTGCTCGGGGGCAGCATCCATCCCATCTGCGCCTTCCCGGGACCCCGGCGCCCGTGGCGGGCCCGCCCGGTGCATCCCCGGCGCCGGCTCCTCCCTCGGAGCCCCCCCTGCTTCTCGATGCAGAGAAGGAGGTTGGGCTCAGGATATGGTCTGATGCTGATGTAGGAGAACCCAGGAAAGTGTGATTCGCTGCTCAGCGCCACGCACGGGGCACGGGTCCCTAGTTCCCGTCAGCAGAGCACCTGGTAAAGTACAGCAAGAAACGGGGGTTGAATATTTTTGTCGTCCTGGTCCCCCGAGATAAGCTTCACCTTGTGGTGTTCTAAATTATCTGATCTGCTGCTGCTGTTGGATCTAATCCTTTAATTAAATAATTGCAGCAGCTTGGAATGACTTCGTACTATAACCCCCTTTTTTTTTCCTAACAATTGTTTCACATTTGGGTTTTTGTGGTTTTTTTTTTTTTTCCAATGAGAATGCTCAGTGAATATAGATACGATAGTTTGGGTTGGAAGAAACCTGAAAGATCATCTCATTCCAACCCCCCTGCCATGGAACCACTAGACCAGGGTGCTCAAAGTTCCATCCAGCCTGGTCTTGAACAGCTCCAGGGATGGAGCCTCCACAGCTTCCCTGGGCAACCTGTGCCAGGGTCTCACCACCATCACTATGAAGAATGTCTTCTTTGCATCCAATCTCAGTCTGCCCTCTTTCCACCCAAAGCCCCTTGTCCTGTTGCTACATGCCTTTGTAAAAGGTAGATGGAGGTTACAGGGAAATTCAGTGTAAATTAAGGATTGTTTCATATAAAGGGAATGGGCAGCTGTAGTCCCCGATGGTGGTAAGAGACTGTCAGGTTGAAGATAATGCCAGTCCTGACTTGGTTGATCTTTTCATCTTGGGCTGTTGTAGCATGAAAATACAACATATTTTGTCATTTACTATTATAGACAAGCTTGCATTTATAGCCTTGCCAATTTGAAGTGCAAAAATGGGCAAATAAAGCTACAAATAGGAATTCGAAACATGAGTTTGTTTGGGGGTTTTTTTTGTTTGTTTTCTATGAAGCTCTACTTTTTGAATCTTTGGGATTTGTCATCTCAGGCTAACTGCAATGACTAAAGATCGGATTATTTTTTTTTTCTCCATTTCAAATAAATCCCCAAACCAATCTTTTCTCCCAGAGACGCCATTAGCAATGTTGCACGGTTTCAGAAAGACTGTTTGGTTTCTTATTTTTTCCTTCTGCTCTTCATACATGGATACAAAGTTTGTGTCTTAATACAGCTCTATAGAAGCCTTAAGTATTTCCAGGTAAAACCTTCCCCCAGGAACTCCACTGTGGAAAGGTTTTAACGAGGTGCTGATTCTTTGGGCATTTGCATCTCATGCCAACTTCACTCCTGCATTACCTTGAAGGCTCTGTTGCAGACTGTACACACAAGTGAGTGTTGCCCATTGTCTGCTGACTGAATAACCCAACATTTCTCAGCACCTATAAATTGTCAGTACAATAAACGGCCAGTGTTCAGTGGATGAAACCTCCCTCTAACATGAGGGTTGTGCTTCAGCCCCTTTATAAAACGGGAGAAACCACTCCTGAACAAATCACCAGAGCGAGGCACTAGATAGAAATATATTCCAAGTGATGTTATGGTACTTATCTAGTAAAATAGATGCAGCCTGTTACACTGTTTTTAAACAAAGTTAATATCAAATGAAATACTAAACACTAGCCCGAGCCAGGTAAACATGCAAAACCTATTGAAGTTAATGATTAATAAACAGAAGTAGGTAGTTACCATGTTGAATGAATGAGTGCTTGATTATAAGGAAACTGATCTGAATAAGGAACTACTTACGTTAAGAAAGAGTTGGAGTTAATTATTAAGGGAAATATTCCCTCTATACATAACTAAGCATGTGGTCAGTGTGCTTCAGGACATTTATTTTTTCAGGAGAGACGGAAGTTTTATGGAAGAAGGGAAGCAATTTCCTGAGAAACAAAATTTACAGCTTTGTTCCGTTTGTTCATCTATCGGATCGTTATTTAGATGGTGCCACGTCTCCCACCCTTGTTGTGGAAGGCACATCTCAAAAGTTGGCCACGCTGTTTAATTTTTCCACAGTAGCTACAGAGTGACTGCTTTGGGGTCCATCTTTGTCCCAAAGTTACCTCCTCTTCTCCCTGTAACTTGGATCGCTGTGTCACCTTTCCATTGGGAAGATGCTCAGTGGAATAGGCTGTCTATGGAAGGGCCCAAGGAAAAGCTCCAGAAAGTTTCTCCTCTGCCATTAGAGCTCTGCTCTACAGTGGATAGGAATTACTGATAGTTCACTATTGCTTTTTTGTTTTCTTGGGTGTTTCTTTTTTTTTTCTGGGAATTGGGGAGGGAAATAGATAGCCCATAATCTGTTGGTGCTCTTAGCAACTCTGTTTCCTCAAAATTTTTAACTCTGTAGCTGAATGCAGCTCTGGTTATTTCTTCTGTGGCCACTCACTCGGAGTAACTTGTATTGCACCAAAAGTAAAACACACACTGGAAGTGGTGTGACGGGTTCCTGTAATGATCTCTGGTGGACAAGACACTTGCCAGCGCCAAGGCCCTTCCTCACAGATTGCTGGTCCGAGGGGTGGACGGGGAGAGCCTTGCCTTAATCCTGGATAGGCTGGAGCTGCAAGAAGTTTCCACCTTAAAATGCTTTACACAGACATGGACTAAAAGACACTGTGTAGAATAAGACCTGTGCTTGCAGAGGAAGACTTCTGGGCAGTTGCCAGAATTGCTTGGGGGATGTGGTTTCAGTTTTTTTTTTCTGCTGTAGGTACCTAGTGTGAGCTGCATTGAGCACCTTAGCCAAGATTGACAAAAACAATTGGACAGAATTGAAATAAACTACAGCAGATCTGCTTTTCCCTGCCCCACTTCTTAGGCCTATCAGCTCCTACCTAATACTTTAATATAAAGTGTACTTGTAATCAAGATACGGCTTTAATCATGTGCCAGATGCACGTAACATCATTGACCTGACCAAGTAGATGATGCAGAGGGTTAGGAATGAGTGGTGGGGGTGGAAATTCCTCCTGCTGCTGCTGTGGTTGCTCTAGATAGGCAGCCTTCCTACCGCTGAGGCTGCCGTGCTGCTCTGGAGCTGTGCTGTTGCTGCTTTTGAGTCAGGACTAAACTCGGTGCTGGCTCGAACTTGATCCTCTACAGAGGTTAGGTATGAAGAGTGAGTGTATGTGCGTGAGGCGTGTTGGTGCAATGGGCTGGAGAGTTATTTTACATTTTAAGATGATCCCAAATATAGTAGAAAACTCAGAAGGCACATTGAACCATTTTTCAATAAGGAAATAAATAGCACAGGCAGCCTTGGGAAATGGAGGAGCGGGACTGGGCATGGGGCCGGGAAATGTTTCCTTTAGCCAATGTGACAGTTTTTGTAATGGAATCTTTTTAAAGTTTGTGTAGGTGAGTTGCTCATGAGGGAAGTGAGGCTGAAGCGAACGCTACCGCATCAAAAAGTCAGCATGTGGTTTATCTGCTTTGCTTTTGGATAAATAGCTGTGCAATGTGAAGGATGTGAGGAATTGTTTCCCTCTTTCTTTGCTTCAGATAGAACTAAGCACTTGGACTTTCCCTGGAAATCAGGACTGTTCAGCTCAGTAAAGCATTTTGTAAGGAACCTGAGATATTGAGAAAACTTCCCCCCCCCTCCCCGTATTTAAATTTAGCATGTTTTTTTGTGGTACAGTTAATGCCAAATT
Source organism: Coracias cyanogaster (assembly GCA_033124195.1). Taxonomy (NCBI): domain Eukaryota; kingdom Metazoa; phylum Chordata; class Aves; order Coraciiformes; family Coraciidae; genus Coracias; species Coracias cyanogaster. The sequence goes on from JAVSBS010025619.1 coordinate 8,926, forward strand.
GATGGATATTGTCTAGCTGGGAGTTCACTGGGCTTCAAGGTGAGATATCTTTATCTCCAAGGTAGAGATAAAGTGATCCACCAATTATCACAGATTTAAGAGTCTCAGATTTAAAGTGATCCAAGGTAGATCCTTGGCTCTCACTTTAAATCCGAGACTTTTAAATCTGTGATACTTGAACACCCCTGTTGTTCAGTGAGGACAAAGCTAAGGAATGAGGATTTCCTTCAGCGTACGTGGATGTGACTGGTGATTCCCCGGAGCATGTTACTGCTGCATCCTTTGAGCAGTTTTTTCTAAAAGCATACTTGTAACTTGTTTTTATAGCGAGGTGTATAGTGGCAGTTAGACTATTAATGTATATATAAATTTTTAAAATATCTAGATGTACTTGAAAGCCTGTGAAATAAGAAACAAGCTGACATGACAAGGACAGACTTAAAATAACATATTACATTCCAGTACTCGTATCATTAAAATCTGTCCTAATTAAAGACTTCTAAATTATTATCTTAATAACTCTGAAGTATTGTTTTAACTCTCCTTACTAGAGAAAATGATGGTAATACAAAGACAGTTACAGAAATGCTTGTGTTCGGAGGATTTCTTTTAAATTTATATTTATACCAAATGTATAATTTATTTTTAAAATGCCTGTTAATGACCTCTTAGCCTACCCTGTTATGCTTTTGTTGTAGTATAAGCATGGTCAACATGTAAAATATTTTTCTTAACATCTAGCTAATAGTTATGTTTTGTGAAATTGTTAGATCGGTACAGCACACCTGTTTTTTGCTTTGGTTTTTAGCTATTTTATGATACTGGACAACCCATTTTAAAGTTAAAATAGCTCAGTGAACTCTGATCCTTGTTCTACTTAAATAGGTGCTCTACCTAACTATGTAGCATTTGAAATGTAGATAACGTTTCAGAAGTGTGACTCCCATTCTAGGAGAGATTCGAGTACCATGAGCGGATGGTTATTGGTGTTTTCCTAAAGCCACCGTTCTGCACGCTGCAAGATACAGGACGTGCATTCTCACCTGCAGCTCAGCTGAGGTTTTCCTCTATGTGCAGTTACTCAGTTCCAACTATAGCTACTGCCGTTAGAAACCTACTTTATAAAACTGCTTGTGTTTGCTGTGTAACTTCAGAAAAGGAACTTAGTAACTGACCCTTTGGCAAAGATTCTTATTGAATATGGTTCTTCCCTGGCAGCCCACGAGCATCCCGTGTGTGCAGGGCTGGACCACGTGAGCAGTAGTGCCCACGGGCGCAGCGGCGTGTGCTCGGACATCTCTGAGCTGCTGCGGTTGGGGTTATTGGGGACTGAGCACTCTAACACCTTCGTTTCCGTGATGAAATTTTTGACCCCTAAACAATGCAACTCAAAGCAAATGTCAAGCGTGCAAGAGCTGCTGCTTATTTCTCAATATATTTCCTATTTCCTCCCATTTCCAGTTGTATTTTTAGCCATGTCTCTGCCCACCAGGCCCTTTGTGCTTCTATAACCGTTACAGCCCTTTATACCCTCTACTCAGCTCCACTGGCAGAAATGGAGAGTAGTCCATAAAATAACTAAATAACTGTCCTCCTTGGCAAGTGACCCTTAAGCCTTTTTAAGAGCCTTATTTGCACAAATCCTGCTCATAGGAGTAGAAAAATATTAGCATAGAGAGGAACTGAATAAATTACAATATGAAATACATGATACCACAAAGAGAAATTCTGTTCAGTGCCGGTAGTTGTTACAAATGTGGGGGCTTTTGTATTTCCCAATTCAGTTGCTTAGAAAAGAAATATAAAACAAATAAATGGTTTCTGCAGAGCACACGTGTGCCCTGAGGCGCTTCTTTCATGGCTGCCAGAAAAATCTTTTGTGGCATATCCCAGGAAGAACAGCCTTTACACCTGCGTTTAACAGTCTAATGCACTGTCTTTTTAACAGTTTGCTAGTGCAAGTGAGCATTTCTTACTGTCCCTCGGTCGCACATGTTTTTGCAGACAGAAACACTGCTCTGCTGGTGTATCTGATGGCGTGTTCTGTCTTTGCTCTCCAGCCTGCCCATTTCTTGCTGTGGAAGCCAAAGGCCCCCGCCTACAGGCAGCTGCATGGCCGGGGGCTGGCTCTGTGCCTGCTGCAGGCAGCCCCCAACAAGAGCCTGCTGTGGGCACTGGAGAGCCCCCGTTCTTATTCCATCCTCCCTCCACACACCTGTGGATTCCTGTCCTCAGATTTTTTTTATATTAGCCACTGCAATGATAGATGAACTACACATATGAACATAAGGTATGAACTTCAGGATAACGTGTGCTGACGAGCCTGAAACCAACATCAGCCTCTTGCTTGTCTTTGAAAGAGAAAGCGAAAGTTGTATGCTGGGTTTTGGGAAAGGAGTAGCAGAGTTGCTCATTCTACAGCCAGCTTATGTGGGTCAATAGCAAGCTGCATCTACAACAGTATTCGCTGCAGTGACAACTTCCCCAGAATAAAAAAATTGTTGTTGTGTTCATGTAATGATTGCTGATCTGGCTACAAGTCTGATGGGATGTTTGAAGTAAGTTACTATTTTGTAAATTGTGTTGTGTGTGTTCCTATGCGCTAGGAGCCACCTGAACAACTTAAACCAAAAAGTCTGCTAAGCAAGTTGTTTTTAGAGAAACATCAGACTGTGAATAATGAGTATTTATCTAATGCTCTGGAGTTGAGCAGCCTATGAAATGTCACTACTTAAATGTGCCAGTTAAGTTTGAGGAGCTGGGAACTGCGTATCACTGCACGGCTGCCTGGTGGCTCGGAGCAAAACCCCCCTGTCGTGATCCGCCCCCTAGATGTCCTGGGGGGGCGAATAACTGAATAAGGACTGAATAACTGCAGTATATTTACTCTGGGGATTGGGCAGTGATGAAGACTACCAGGCTGGTCACCTTCTGCTCCTTTTCAGTAGGTAGCATGATCTAGAAAGAGCCTTACGCTTATTTCTGACCACTCGGACCTGAAATCAGCTCAGGGCTAGAACAAGTTTTCTCTTCAGTTATGTTAGACTAAAACTGCCAGGCTGTTTCACACTCTCTTTTCCAGTTGAGTTTTAGCAAGCCAGTGTACACTGCATAGGCAGTGGTATTTAAAGGCCCACAAGAAAAATGTGCCTGAGAGACCAAACTTCAGTGAAATACTGAAATATCTTTACGGCTCCTCTCACGTGAACTTGAGCAGCAAGGATAATGTGTAATCCACAAAGAAGCCAGCCTGAGCACCGACAATCCCAGACTGGCAAAAAGCAGCACACTCATCCAAGGGGGATGCTCGGCATGGTTTTCTAAGGTGTGATCTTGCTCCGATCCCAGTTCCCACTTCCTCAGCCTAATCTTACTCAACAACAGGAGGCTTAGTTTCACTTTCCTGTTGTTCCTCTTCCCTTGGTGATACACTTCATAATGAAAGCACTTTTGACTAAGTTATTCCAACAGAGCAGCTCATAAAAATGCAAAACTATTTGCATGCATATGAAATAAAGAATCTATTTTCATAATGAAAATTAAACACATCTATCTAACAGAGGCACAAAACCATGGCTCTTAAGTTCAGTATTAAACGATACTGTGTAAATACACAGAATGACTCAGCTGCACATACAGCTCTCTTCATGGAAAGTAATGAGCAAAATGACAAACTAATGGGCTCCTGTGGACAAACAAACGACTCCATCCTCACTTTCTGCTTCTGAGGCTGGTGCAAAGACACCATGGGCACCACAAACCAGGATCTCATTTCTTTTTCATTTTTCCTTTCTGTTGTATCACTAGGCTGTTATTTGACATTACCACTAGCTGTAGATTGACTGTCTCAACCCTTCTTATGTAACATTCAAAGCTACGGAAAATACTGTTGTATATTATGATTCTTTTGGTACGTATGTGAAAAACAAAAGTGCCATACTAAGAACAGAAAAGAGGTTAAAGAGGTTAGTACTTAAGGCAGATTTTAAGATCTAACACAACTTGAGCAACTTTATTGAATGGACAGAAACGTGACCTCAGTGTAATGGAGACTCCAAGAGAGAAGTGAAAACAGTGCAACAAGCCTGCGGGTTCTCCATCAGAGTCTTCAGTTTTCGGTTCTTCACAGCCAACTTGATCTGAGTTTGGACCGTGGTGAGCCCGCTTTGACTGTTCCCTTGGGCTGCACGTTTTGCAGGCAGCCACATACGTACATAAGCTTGAAGTCGAGCCAGTAGTCTGATATAGCTCCCAATGTGCCAGTGCCAGTGCCAGGGAGGAAGCAGTAACCTCAGCTTAGTCTAGCTCACGTGGAATTACTTTACAAGGTGCAAGTAGCTTTGTAGGAACTTTAAACAAGCATAAAAATGGAGCTACAAGCATAAACAGAGCTACTGCTAAAAGAAGTAACCACCCATCCTTTGCTGTCCCAGTCTGTCCCCTCCCTTTTGCCAGAAGCCAGAGCGAGCGAGTGCTGGCTGCAGCTTTTGCAAGTGTAGCGTGTGCCTGGAAGCTCAGCATGAAAAAAAGC
>JAVSBS010025619.1:13582-38103 GCA_033124195.1 Coracias cyanogaster
AAGCAGAGAGAAGCCACAGTGTGACAACTAATCTACTTTTATCCTTATTGAAAGCCACAAAAAAACCCCAAACTCCATTCCCAAACACTGGAATGTCTTACTACCATTTTACTACAGATTTTATATATTCAAAAATACTTTAATATGCGTCATTTGTTATTTACTGAAGGTCAGGAGTTAGTAATCTTGCTAATCCAAATTGGCTGTGTGGCACACGAAACGGCAGCTGACTGAGATGACAGTTCAAGCTATGAAACAAATGCCCTCATGCCCCTCATACACCCACCTAAAAAGATACTGTTGTTTGGAAAAGAATCCTCATTTAATCTGGACTGTATCCGTCTGAACTGCAGAGAGATGAGCAAGCAGAGGCTGAAGGGTTAGTGGAAGGAGGAGCAGGGCTTTGGGGACACCTCCTCGGTGTCACCTGAATATGCAGGTTGCTTTCACTGCAGTTGGATCGTAATTCCAGAATATATGCATGAAAATAAGACACAAACATAGCTTGTGTGTATGCTATTACTATTTTATACCTAAAGTGTGAGATTTTAGGACCACATCAACTGTTTTAACACTTGTTTTCCTACCTTTCTGGTCTGTGCCCCGCTATTGGATGTAAATAGCGGGTAAGGTTTCTGTTGGTTGTTTCTCTAAGTTAATTCATCTGTGCTCCCCAAACAGACAAAACAGCTTAATACATTTGTTACCTATTACCTCTTAGTTTATAAGTTTACCAGTCCTTAAAAAGCTGAAAATGAAAAATCGTTCCCTAACTTGGATAGCACTACGTAGATTTATCTGTAAGAAAGGTAAGCTCTGAGTACTGGCTTGCTGAAGCTTTCCAGTTGAGGCTCTTAAAAGCAGTCTGATGTCATAATACTGGTTTTAACCAAGAGTACATTTTAAAACTTTTTGTCAGGCACAGTGTTTGGCAGCATGTTAAGTCATTCAAGTATCTGAAGGCACTCCGAATATAGAATGTAAATGAAAATGGAGAATGATCATGCAATTGCTTTCTCCTGGTATTCCCTGCCCTGAAGTAAAGTACATGACCAGCCCGAGCCGTGTTTTCAAGCAGCAGGTAGTATTTTGCAATTGTACAAATGGTACTGACAACAAGCAGCTGACAAAGCTCCTGTTACCAGTCCAGGAAAACACTGACTGAAAAGTCTGCCTAGATATGTTTATAAGCTAAGAGATGCCTATAATTTTCACTGTTTAATGCTTTTCTTTTTTTAGATTTTTTTGTGAATTTATCTAGTGTGTTAGTGAGCAGTAAGACTGACAAAAACTAGGGAGTGGGCACTTAAATAACCCGAACTAAGACCTTCCTACAGGGAACGCTGTCCTACCTTTGCTGTCATGATCAGTCCAAATTCTGAGAGACTTAGAGCAAGGACTGTGTATTTCTAAGTTGCAAAAGGAAACATTTTCTGACACTTAGCTTTTTGAGTATCACTGCATTTGTTAAATTAAATTAATGTCTTCCTTATTAATAACCATAAATTCCTGTTGTGATACAGTGTCATACTAAGGATTTTTCTGTCCCTTTCTCAGAGCAAAATAGTTCCTAAAAATAAGTTGAAATGGTCAACAGCCTCAGTTTCCTCTTCATGCTTCCTTCCAAATCTGTTAAGTCTAAGACCACTTCAGCTGTTTAGTCTAGTGCTATACAGTTGTTCTTCTGCAGCTGCTACTGTGACTTCTGCTTTATTAATTTTAAAGGTGATCTAGTTACCTAAATACCAAGCCATGCCATCAAGCCACTTGAGCTTTAGCTGTGTGGTTTGCTGCCACTTTGTCTTCGTAGTTTTTTTATGTCTTTCAAGCTGGCAGGGCTTGAAGAAATTCCTTCTGGGAAGCTCTGTGGCTGTGCAAGTACATTTTGCTGATGGGCAGCACATACTAGCGCAGGCACAATCCTGTGATAATATGTTTACACACCTTCTTGGCCAGAGCTGGCTTGCTCTGTGCTGTCTCTGCTTCCAGCTTTGAGCGTGTGATATCATGACGCAGTCCTGGAAATATGTCTGCTGCTGTTTTGCAAAAGCTGGTTGGATATTTTGGACTAAGAACGTCAAAAGCTGCCTGCCTCTGGAACTGTACCCCCTAAACAAGTGTGATAAATATGCATCTGTGTGTATTGGGGGTCAAAAAGCTCAAAACCTCACTGTTTAAAACTGGTTCAGAGGTCTTTTAATGTTTTTTTTTAAACTCCTTTTCTCTAAGAATTGCGCTAATTTCTACTTTGTTCTCCTGCCTTGGTATGAATATGTATGCTCAGACTACTTTTGCAGTGTTTTCCTGTTCTGGTGGTGTCACGCTGCTCAGGAGATTGAACAGAATAGTGTTTAGAGCTGTTAAATAGAAAAACTGAATGTACGCTTTGCCTTGTAGGAGAAAATATATTGAAATTTGTGTGGTCACCTCGCTTCCTCTTTGAAGTGCAGATGAAAATCAAAGAACGGTTATGATACAGTAAGTCAGTAAGATTGCCTTCCCTGGTAGAAAGTGCCATCACCAGTGTTCTCTCCCTTGCTGATGGGTAAAATCCCCAACTTCTCTGACTAAACTGGTGTGCACTGCGTTAAGTTTTATTAGCTATGTACAACTCATCCGCAGTCTATATCTCCAGATCTTCCTTATAAAAAGTAATACTTGAGTTGCCAAATACTGTTATTAAAAGAAACGTACCCTAAAGATATCTCAGTCTATCGTAAAGCACGTGAAAGTAGCAGAAAACAAGTTCACTCAGAAAGCTTAAAGTGAGCACAAAGTTACAGCATGAAGTCCCGTCTTAGGTAAAACTTTGTCTGAGATTGCCAGGTGTGGATCTAGAGATGACAGATATCTACCCAGAGATGATAGATAGCTAGAGATGAATCTGGGTATACTTGGCTAGACAGTGCTAGGTTCACCATGAACCACGCAACAGACTGTGCTAAACTTCTGCATTAAGACCACAATAAAATGCAGTTCCTTAAACGTACAAAAGACATCATCACTTTTTCACTGGAAAACACTGTGGTCGTGCAAACAATTCAAATATACCTGTTCCCAATGCTACTCATTTTTAATGACTCTCAAACTGTTTTCCACTGCAGCTTAACTGGTTACACAATGAAAATGAAAAACAGAGTTGACTCATGCTTGAAATCTCAGGGGCTACCATCTGAAATGACCGTGGGTGGGAACAGTTTTCTTAAACTTGTATTTTTTAAGTGCACACCCTGCCATCTGTATATCAAAACATCTGAAGGGCAGAGTGTCTTCAAATGGCAAATACAAAAGTGTAACTCTTTTTGCTTAGTCACAAAGACAGAAACTCAGACCAGGACAGGGAGGAATTTGCATTTGGATGTGAGCTCTTAAGAGAAAAGAGAAAGTGTGTTTCCCAACTCTGGGCTCCTCTTGTTGACTGTCCCAACAGAATTTTGAAAAAATCTGTAAGAACTTTAGAAAAATCCCTTCCCAGCCCACAGTACACTTTTTGGTAGGCAAAAGACTGCTAATGCAGTACACGAAGAGAGCATTTACTTATCTTCCCCCCTCCCTTTTTTAAAAGTATGTAATTAATTTCACTACCTAAATTATGACCAATGTCTGAGAAGAAAGCAACCTAATGCTACTGGTGAGAGACGATGGGTTTTTTTGAAAAGTAATAAAGGTAAATATGAAATTGGTGGCATGATTTCTTGTCAAAATGACAGCAGAAGAGAAAGTCAGGTTTTCTGAAGTAATACAGAATTATATTTAGAACGTCAGTCTGTTAAATTACACAAGAGCTGCTGTTGGCAAGACATTCAAAAAGAAGTATATAATCTGTCAGGGTAACAACAGTAAAGAGGGAGAAGCTGGTGTAGTCCATTATTGCGTCTGGATTTCAGCAGGTCGCAGGAGGTTAATGTTACTGGACTTTCTCAACAGAGCATTAAGAGGATTGTGATGATCTCTGTCATTACACTGCGTGTTTGGCTGCCAGATGGGACTCGCGTTCATGAACTTTAACATTATACTGCTCGAGTTGGTCCTTTCACAAAAAGGTTACTACAGAGCAATGCTGCTAGATTTCAGGAAATGGATAAATAAAGGAAGTGGCTTTTAAAGCCTGGCTCTCCTGTGTTCATGTTACTGAGCTTTGGGCAGATGAATCTTATTAGCTGAATCCTATTTAAAATACAATGATTCGGTGTTTACTTTCTTCTGACCTTTGTTGCTACGTAGCAATAGGTTCACATTACTATTTTATTTTAGATTGGGAAATTTTAAGTATCTCTGCTGCGTCATCACAAGAGTATGTACAATTCCTCTTAGGTCATGCTGCACAGATGTTTGGGAATGTACCAGATTTGAGGCCAGGAAATGAGTGTTAATATTTAATCTATGCTGCAGCATTAATGTTGTGAATGAATTTTTTGCCTTGTTGAGTAAAACATCGTTAACGTTTGTCCAGCTCTAATACCATGACTTGATCAGAGTCAGAACTTAAATGCTCGCGCTCCAGCAGTCGGTGAGCAGTCGTATCCAACAGGCATAAGCAGAAATACACTGTCTCTGGGTAAATGTTGAAGAACTTCTACCAGGGAGATAATTTCCTGTAATCCTTCATCTCTACTTACAAAATAAAAAGCACCTGATGTTCTAATTTCCTTCCATTGTGAAAGGATGTTGTTGAAATGCATAAGCATAGGATAATAACATAAGAGGGGAGGTGAGCATCCTAGTTCTCAAAACAACCTGTTGTCCATGCATGTGTTCCTAATACTGGTAATAAGTGGAAAATAGAGAAAAATGAATGTTCAAGAGACCCAGGAAAGCACCTCGCAATTGGAAGCTGAAGATTAGTTACACAAGTTACATTCCCCATCACACGTTCGTTAGTGCTACGGCAGCAGGAACGCTGCCTCTGGCTTTGAAGACTGCAAAAGGCTAGACATCAATTATTTACTTTTATTGTGCCCTGCAAATGCAGAGGAAACGGGGTCCTTAACTTTTCTGTTACGAAAACAGCTTCTGTTAAGAAACCCAGCTTTGAGTAAATCCCTGCTTTGTCAGCTGTGTTCCGGTCAGGAGACGGAAGCAAAATCCAGACTATCCATTCACTGCCGAGTGGGATGAAATGGGGGCACAGTTTAAGAAGTTACCTGAAGACCCAGCTTGTGTGGGTGCTACTGGTCCCTCTGAGTGCAGAGTAAAACTGCTCCACTTGGAACACCACAGAACAGTACGCCACTTTTCAGACAGAAAAAAACGGACTTTGAAGTCTCACTTGTGTGTTTACATTATTTTACTTCTCCCTTTTCTAGCTGAACTGTCTTTTTTTGACCTGTGATTGGTACTTTCAACCACATTTTCAAGTTAGAATCACCCTTAAAAATGAAAATTTTAAACAGTATCTGGTTATAAAAATCAGATTTAAATGCTTCTTTGCTAGAGACTGCACAAACAGTCCATGATACAGAATAGTCCTATACAGAATAGTCTTTATGTTCAGTACTCTTTTTTTTTTTTTTTTTTCAATTTAACCTGCTTAATTTGTAATGCAAAGAGGGGAATTGATCTCCAGTCTGTGCTTTCCAACTGATACGGTATAGGTGAAGGCAAAGCTCTTCTGTTGTAATACACTCCAAAGCAATAACTGCAGTAAAAGGCTTTGGAATTTATCTGAAATTGCCTAAAAGAAGAGAATATTTTCAAAAAGCTTGAACTTATCAAGCCTGTACTCAAAGGAGGCACGATTTTCATGTGGGGAAAAGCGACAACCCTTGTTTTGTAACGTAGGAAACTGGTTTAGTATGAATTGTATGTATTTAAGGGATTAGTTGACTGGTATGACATTTCTCAAGGCCAGTGTTTGCAGCTAGAAAAACCTTACGGAAGATGCAGCAAATAGGCCTTTGTATTTGTGGGTGTCAGACTGATTCCATTTTCTAGAGCGCGTAATTCAACAGTCTGAGGAGAGGCCGCCACTGTTGTATTTTTGTAAGGCAGTTTGCTACTGAGAAAGAAGCAGAAAATTAAAAGATGATGCTAACCTCAGGCTCACTAGTTGGATCATCAGAGCCACGTAAGTCACAACCTTTCCACGGCAAAATGGTTGTGTGGCTGAACACAGAACTACCCCGTCTGCCCGCTGTGTATCACAGACGGGAAGAAAGAGATTATCAGTTCTTCCTGGACTGCGTACACAGCCTTTGCTGGAGACCTTTCATGGCCGCAGAGCCTCTAAAGTTAGTCTGTCCTTGGTCACACTGCCTGTCTTTTCACGTGTTTGTTTTAGAGAGCTGGGTGAGAAAGGTACAATTGTGTATCTCTGCTGTTGAAAGGCCGCAGCGAGAGCAACAGTTGTTGTCATTGTGGGGCTGTTATGCTGAGGGGATCAGGCTGAAGGAAAAACTTCTTTATAGTACAGAATGCGCATTTTCCTTTTGAATTTTTGTGCTCTTTAGCCCAAGTATATTTTGTAGCTGTTGGAGGATTTTTGAGGTAATATCAGCACGTTTCGGTTGCAGGTTTTCTCCATTTCTATTCTGAAATACTGTCTGTCCAAGCCACCCGTCCTTACCGTGTTCGTTAATTAGATGCCAACGATACAAAAGGATGCCTCTCACTTCCTTTAGCACAAAAAGTGTTGAAGCAGCTGAGTTTGTGATTAGTGACTGAGAGCACTCCTGATGCCGCAGCATAAACTGGATTGAGTTGAAGCCTCGTGTGCCCGGGGCCTTTGACCAGAGCACGGCGCAACCAGTACAGCACGGGCTTGTGAGAGAGGAAGTGCTGGAGCGAGCGAGCCTCTGCTCTTTGCAGTGCATCAAACTCTGGATAGAATTTAATGAGGCAAAAGTCATAAAGGAGGGTTTAGAGGAAGTACTTTCCCAGTTCCATGTATTCTCAATGGACAGTGTTCAGGTGGGGAATACTGCCCTGGCCTTTTCTGTTTTCTGCCTTTGGGGCACGCAAACAACTCTTACTCTTTCACCAAATATTTGCTTGCCCTTATGTTACAAGATTAGGAGGGAGAGTTTCACACCAGCCTGGCAGATAATTGAGAAATGCTGGGTAAGCACAGCCAGCCTGGTTTCCATTAGAATACTTGTCGCAGCAATAGATGTATGGTATCTGACACTTATTAATTGACTTTTTTTTTCTGATTAACGTCAAGCGCATACATGTTCTGAGGTACGAAAACAGACGCAGTGAATATAAAGGACAATAATATTTTTCTTTAAACCAAAGTAAAACATTGTATTAACTACTTTATCTTTTTAAGCAGCAGTAAGAGAAACAAGATTTCCTAATACTACTTCAGGTTTTGCTTTTTCAGATAGAATGCATATATTAGAACAGGGCCCCTTGACTCCTGTCAGGATCTATCTCTTTCAGGACCAGATATATCACTACCTGACCTTCCCCTCTCCCTGTCTGGTGGGACACAGGTTCTAGTCTTTACGCTGTACACACATAGTAAGAGCTCTCAGACTCTGAGGCTTTGAGCTACTGCTGCACTGATAGAGACAGAAGTACTTCTGAAACCTGGGCTTTGATTAGCTTACCTCTGAAGTTTCCATTGCCCTTTGATGTACAAGATTGTGTAAGAGGAAAATATGTGGAAATCTGCCTGTGAGAAGAGAACAAAAATGGGACCTCGTGTACTTTTTTCTCTACCATGAGTAACTTGCATTAATAGCGGCAGTTTTGTTTTCATAAAAGCACTGCCATGATGTAAAAACTGAATCATTTCCCTTAGTTTTTCTTCTTTCAATCTTTCTAACCCCAAATGAGTTGTAATTATCCACAAGTTTCTTCTGACTCTTAATAACCAACCTACTTATTCAGCTCCAGTCATGTTTTTTTCACTGTGTAAACCACCTTTCCACTTACAAGTTACAAATGCTTACTGTACTTTCCAAAATGTTTAGATTTGCCTGAATGCCAGAGAAATTCTGGAAATAGTTGTTGCTTATTTGTACTGGATAGTTTTGGAAGATTTCAGAACTTCCTGAAAGGAGTCAACCCTGCGTGCTTATGCTAAAGCCAGATTTGTGTCTCTATTTGAAGTTGGAAAGAGCCTGGCTGCAGGGGAACCAGGACTTCCTCCGGTGGTGTTTTTAAACTAAACAGCCTCTTTGCACACTACAACACTACCCTCTTCCTCCCTAACGTCATCTTTCTTACTACAAGAGACAATGAAAAAATGTTTTTAAAGTTGCAATTAATGTTTGACATAGATAGAAAAAGAAGTATTCTTCTAATCATCCTATTACATAGTGAATTGGATCCCTGGCAAGCTTTTTAACTCAAGAAGGAGGACAATAAACACTATTATTCATATACTTTAAATATTAAACCTTTACAGTGTTTTGGGCTTGGGCTGATTAAAGCCCAGGATTCCTAGCCAAGACAATAATTTGCTGCCTTATTAAAATTAAAGTGCATAGGATAAAATTTCTAGCTACAGGTACTTCTTCAGGTTTTGAGTTACACTCAGAAATTCTAGTAGTGTGTGCAAATGCTGGGTAAGTTGATTCTGTTCTGTTTGAATAATTAAATGCAGAGAAGATCAGGGCATTTCCTCCTCTGTCAGTAGTCACTTCCAGAGGTATAAAACCTCTCCCTGTTCCCCACACACACTTCTGCTCTTACTTAGTCCCATAAGCTTTTGTTCCTATTTGAAAGGGGATTTTTCTGTTTTTTAAAAAAAGAAGTTTTATTTTGATAAAGTGAAATTTTTCATGCCAGTACTAGATTTCCTTTTATTTGTGAGGAGATGGAGATTTTACTGAGAACAGAACTATTATACTTCAGAAACATGTTGTTGGCTTGCCTTGAAGGTATCTTTGATGGTGCATCGATGTGAATATTGCATCTCATCCTTTCTCCTGAAGTCTAATTAAACTGAAATGAGAGATTGAAGGCATGAGGTGTAACTTCAATAGCTAAGTTTGCCTTCTAACCAAATGGAATTGGGCCGGAGGTGCTATCGCGAGTTCAGTATGTCACTAATGTGTTACATTTAAAATATGATCAATAATTTATTTGGCATGAGTTTGGGATCATCCTGTTATGGATCAAGGTCTTATGCAGCCACATGCAAGTGCCAATAACACTAAAAACATTATTGTGCCTCTTATTTCATATTTCAAGAGAAAATGTTTGTAGGAGAATTTCGGAAGGGATGTTTAACACAGTTTCTGTCTGTAAAAACTGGTACCTTGATTGAAATCTTGGACTTACAGGGAAGGCAGATATAATATAACTGGGTTAAACATCAGTTAAACACCTCCTCTATATAAAACCAAGGAGTCCAAGAGAACGACGCCGCTGTAGACTTTTTGAAGCCACATCTGTATAGTTACATAAAGGTGACATCTTATTTTCACTGGTCATGGGACCAGTGAAGCCTCACTGCCTACGTAACCACACCAGGTCTTGTTGTGTCTGCCCTGAGATAGAAGAATGGACCATATGGAATATGAAAGTCTCTTTCTTGCCGTTTTTTTTATTTTTCTAAATTCAATTAAGCTTCTGTTCAAATGGGGATGTCCTATAAAAATTAAACTCCTTTTACGTAGCTTTGTCTTCATCTGTGCACTGGAGTTTGCAAGCTTAGTCTTTTCCAATGTCATTGCTCTCCTCTTGTGTGGGTCACGCGTGCCACCTTTGTCTAAAACCAAAGGCTATTCATCAGAAGCATTAGAAATTCCAAAGATGCCTTCTTTTTGCAAGGCAAAAAAATTCCCAACCCCTAATATTTTCTGGTTTTTTCTCTTTTAATATAGATCTGATCGACACTGAAAAAACTCCGTCACTGCTGTCAGATACCTTGTAAGTGAACCTCTGGGTGTGTCTGTGTCTCGTTATAATGAGTATATTCAAAGGAAAAAGCCAAGTCAGTCTTTTTGAGACTTAACTAAGTTTTTCCAACTGATGACTATTAAGAATTGAAACTGATTTTTGTCAAGTTGTACACGTTTTTGGTAATTTAAAATGCTTCTAAATCAGCTAAGTTACCTGTTCTAATAAACACCTTTCATAATGAGTAATGAAATGTGAATTGGCTATTGTGAGATACCTGCTTAAATCAGGACAGTAGTTAGAATTCCTTGTGTTATTTGCATCTCATCAGTGCTTAGATGGCAAGAGGAGCAGGTCCCCATCATCTTAGGTTACAGTAAAAAAAGGGACAGCTCTTACCCCAGATACTTCAGTTCCATTCACTATTGCCCAGATGCAATCAGAAAGAGTGGAAAATAGCGGTGGAAAGATAAAATAATTGCAATAAGTCTATATTAATAGATACCATTGGTCAATACAGATTTAATTAGAAAGTAGTAAGCAAACCAATGTGTGAAAATATCATCTTCAGTTCTTTGTATCTGTTGCAATAATGTGTAAACAGAAAATACTCTGAAAATTTTGTGGTTGTTCAGTGTTATACAAGCTGCTAAATGGCTTAAATGTAATTTATAAAATTAACGTACAGCATGAAAAAGTTAATGTCCTTTTATAGTATAGGTCAGCCCACAACATTGGCTAAAGAATTTAAGTAAATACGAGCCCATTCCTCTCCTCTCTTTCTAAATTAGTCAGTTCGCAATTATTAACGAGTAGGTTTTCACCAGTAGAACGACTAAAAAGCTACTACTCAGCTGGGATAAAAGCTATAGTACGGCCTCCTATTAAATTGTTTGCATTAGTCCAACAATTCTGCTTTTTATCCAAGCCATTGTGTCTGGTCACGCGCTTTCTGCTCAAAGGTGAAGAGCCGCGGGGGTTCTCCACGGGGTTTGCTTAACACGTAGCATTGTGTCTTGTCACGGGCATGCACTGAAGTTTTCCTGCTGCAGTCTTAGTGCTATGGCTGGCTTTGTAAATACAAGCTCGACTGCTGCTTTTGGGGCGCTGAATTAACTGTAATGGAAATACCACGCAAGATTGGTAATGTGAACCAGTAAACCTTCGTTCTCAAGAACTGGAGCTTAGGGAAGTAAAATGCTATCTCTGCTGCTCAGGTTTGACTGTGGAGCAGTTGATGATGATGAGGTTAACTGGAGCAGAATAAGCAAGAGAGGTTCTGAAAAGAATGTAGTGTTCACTCTTATAAAAAGGAATATGCAGAATAGTCTTTTTTCTGAACAAGTCTGAGCTTAGTTCAGTATGGTATCATTCAATAGTAATTTTTCTCTACAGATTTAATTAATATGATCATGTTAAGTATCTGCAAATCTCATTAAATGCTGTTGATATTGGCTACAACACAACTGCAGATGTTGGAATTGTTATTAAAAGCCCCAACAACCTATTAATAGGTTGTGGTGTTAGCAGTTGTCTTGTTTAACCTGGAATGTTAATTGTAGCCTTGCTCATCACGTATAGGTTAATAAAGGTATATTTTGAGGTGTGCCTACATTCTTTTAACTCTTGATGGAGCCCTGAAAATTTCCCTATTCTCATTGATTCTGTTTATCAGACTCTGTCCAGGAAAGACTGGCCTTTGCAGTCAGCGCTACCCCCTGCCCCACGCCTCTGAGGTACTGCTCTTTGTTGGTGCACCTCTGCCTTCTGTTCTTCCTGCTCCGCGCAGCGTTGATGATGTGTTTGCGTGCTGTGTTTGCATGCCATCCAGATAAAGATAAGAACCTGGATTGTCTACGTGCCAGTGCAGGCTAGTTACAGAGCAGCGGGCTAGCCACACCGGTGGTTTGCTAGGATGCTTTCATTTTTTGCCCACTCACCTTTGGGCCTTTTGGCCCAGTTCTCCTTAATGAGGAAAGATTTCCGACGTGCAGACAAAATCTTGCCAAATTGTGCTTTATTTTAAATTGGATTTAATTGGTCAAATTGGATTCTGTTTTCCATACATGGAGCTCTGAAATGCATATATTGAAGTAGTTTTTGGAGGGGGAAAAGCGAATTTGTGTAGTCTCTTTCCAAGAGTCTGACATTCATAGTTGAAAAGTAATAGATCAGAAGTTCTGTTGCTGGGGCAGTTAATAAAGCAGGTTTGGAATATTATATAGTTTTTAGATTACAACATAGATTTTGAGGACTCTGTATCAAGATACATTTTAATCTGAATATAAATGGATATAATATTCTGAAAAGCGGTAATCTATCTTTTCTCTGCAGTACAAATATTTAGGGGGAAAACAACTGTTGACCTTTCCCATAATTACACAATTGTAGCATTACTCAAGTAGCTTAAAGACAATATTATGATGCGAAGGACAGACTTCATCTCAACAGCCCTGAACTATTTAAACAGAGATAGGGGGGAAAAGTTTTCGAAAAGTAAATATTTGTGGATGCAACAAACAAGTATGGAAAAGATTCACCCTCTTTTGTCTGCAGAGCAGCACTGTTGTGCCATGCAGGGTACGTGCCTCTTAGAGCAGTTACTTCAGTCTCCTTAGTCTTGATGCATTTGAGGTGAACTCTTAGAAGGACTAAAACTAATGAACTGACTGTAATATTACTAACTGAATTATCTTTTCTTTTTTTTTTTTTCCTGCTCTCTGCTTGGCTCTGGTCTTCGCCCACAGGTGTCCACTGTTGGCTCTCAAAGGTTACTAAAATTTTAGCAGCTGCTCCGAAACAGAACTGCCTAAGCTTCACTTACTGTTGCTTCTTACGCCGTACGGCACTGCCGCTTTGCTCTTGCCTGCTTCAGAACCCAATAAGAGCTTTTCTTTTTTTAAACACCTGCAATGAAACTTAGGCTAGAAGTATGTGCCGTTCTCTTGCTGCCTGTGTACTTGTTAATATCTGTGTACAGTATGCTTGTATTTATTCCGTGGTATTTTCTTACCAATGCAAAGAAGAAAAAGGCTATGGCAAAACGTTTAAAAGCTAAACCCATCTCGGACAAACCTGGAAGCCCCTACCGTTCTGTCACCCATCTTGACTCACTAGCAAACATAAACATTCCTGGAGCAGACACGCTGGACAAGCTGTTTGACCATGCTTTAGCAAAGTTTGGGAAGAAGGACTGTCTTGGGACCAGAGAAATACTGAGTGAAGAAAATGAAATGCAACCAAATGGAAAAGTGTTCAAAAAGGTAAAACTTACAATTTTGTACTTCATTCCGATTTGGGTTTGAGCTGCTTTGCATCTTGCCTCAACAATGGAGGTCTCCTTACAGGTTTTCCTTCATCATCATCTTGTGATATAAAGCATCCATTTAATAGTAGCTAAAGAATAACAGAATGCAGGGTGCACTATTTATTCTAGTGCCAGAAAAAGGAAAGCAATTTCTTTTTTTTTTCTTTTAATGAATGACAGCATGTGTGCTTATGGCGTTATGCACCATCACATCAGCTTGTAGAGCTGTACCAGCAGCTTCTCGTCATCATAATTTATTTTTTTTCCTCATCAGTTAATTTTAGGAACTTACAGATGGTTATCCTATGAAGAAGTAAATGAGAAAGTGAATCGCTTGGGGAGTGGACTGACTGCCCTGGGACTAACCCCAAAGAGTACTGTTGTCATCTTCTGTGAGACCCGAGCGGAATGGATGATTGTAGCTCTAACCTGCTTCAAGTACAACTTTCCTCGTGAGTGCTGAACTTCACTTTTATGGTTTAGAACCACTTCTCAGCGCTAGTTTGGCTGTTAAGTATTTTAAAGCTGCCAATCCTGTCATTGATGGTATATGAATTTCATAAACTTCCTCTGCCTGTGGGCTGATTCTTAGAAGTTTCCAGTCTATTTTTATATGTTGTAGAGATCCCTACAATTAACCTGAAAATTGCTATTAAGCTTTTTGTCAAATACTCTGAAGATGTCAAGAGCTGCATTTCTCCCTCCAAAATGTGGCACATTTTTATAGTATTTTCTGTCTGTATCTTGATGTACGCATCCAAAACACAAAGTTATTAAAAGACAGAAGCACAGCAATCAATATCATACGCTACTCTGAGGGTTTTTGATGAGATCTTTAAGTTGCTCAGGTTCATTACAATTACATATGTGGAGTTCTGTTGGTTTCTTGTGGTTTTTTTTTTAAATTTAAACTGTAAAAAAAAATCTCAGATCTGACTTAATGCACACAGACCTCTCAGTGCTGTGGCACAGGTTAGGGTGCACTCGTATGCCCAATATTCACACAGCACACTATGACCTATAGCTTATTTTTGTTGCTGCCTTATGTTTTTGCTTGCACGAGGCTGCCTCTTTTTCTTCCAGTATTAGTAGCAGCTGCCTGTGCAAGGAGAAGGTCACACGGCAGAGTTTCGCAGGGGGGCTATTAAAGGGCAATGGTGGGAGAGTTGGCATTGCTACTGAAGTACGAGAGGAGGATTAATTCACTCTTGATCCTCATGTTTTGAGAGGCAAGAAGGATCAGCTATAGAATATGACTCTTGTTTTCTCTCTTCCACATGAACCCTATTTCACAGGAATATTAAATTCCTTTGATGGTCTTTGGAGGTTAGAGGTCGAGACAGCAGACAATACTAAAGGAAGGTATTCTTTTTTTACAGTAGGGAGATGATGGGAAGAGGAGAACTCCTTGCTGCCTGGGAGACATTTAATGGCGTCACTGTAGCCAGTCAGGGTTAAAAATGATCTAGCAACATGAAAAACAGTCTGATTCCTTAGTGTGATTCCCTGCCTTGCCCCCATCAGCAATTTCACGGGAGCAAGCAAAGCAGCTGACACTGCTGGGAGAGCCGCTTGTAGAAGCACATAGCTTTAGGAGACTGCTGCCCTGTGATGTTTAGTGTCCCCTGTCTGCAGAGAGCTCAGGGGCAGAACATGTTCCCAGCTGCTTACTCTGTGATTGCTTAGTGTATTATTGTTGGGTTTTGGTGGATCTCTTTGCTTTGATGATTTATCTTCTTCTATAGAACAGGCTATTTCAGTTGGAAGGGACCTACAGTGATCATCTAGTCCAGCTGTCTGACCAATTCAGGACTGACCAAAAGTTAAAGCACGATAATAAGTGCATTGGCCGAGTGCCTCTTAAACACTGACAGGCCTGGGGCATCGACCACCTTGCTAGAAAGCCTGTTCCAGTGTTTGACCACCCTCTCGGTAAAGAATGCTTCCTGTACAACTGTCCTCCTCGTTCCAGAGGTCTCTTGTAGCATAAAATTCTGATGTGGAAAAATGAAAAGCTGTTTTGCTTCCAAGTTAGAAAATTGCCCATTGAGCTAATTTTATCCTCTCCCTTGCCCTGCTCCTCCCACAATAATTCCCAGTGAGCTAAAGAAAGAGCTTTTCCATTTGGTGTTACTGAATTTGAACATTTCTTTCATGTTCTCCCTCTCCTTACTGTAACAGTGGTGACGTTGTATGCCACTCTGGGTGAAGAGGCAGTAACCTACGGTCTCAATGAGTGCGGAGCATCGTATCTAGTCACTAGCGTAGAACTTCTTGAGAGCAAGCTTAAGGTAACTTGGTACCAGCTTCACCCGCTCACAAGCAACCCTATAATAACTTGACACTGAAGTCAGTACTAAAAAATTCATGTCTCTTTTATAGACTGCGTTGCCACAAGTCTCCTGTCTTAAACATATCATTTATGTGGATAAGAAGACAGTCAATAAATCGGAATACCCTGAAAATGTAGAGATTCATAGTATGCAGACAGTAGAAGAGCTGGGAGCCAAACCGGAGAACTGTAAGTGAATCACTCCATAGAGAACGAATCAAGCAATGTTCACGGTGAAGAGGGACGTGTAGCAGGAAAACGCACCTCTGCAGGTCTCTGACACAAAGGCAGGGGCAGATTCATCCTCAGGCTTCCTTTACATAAACAGAAAGTTTCTTTAATCTCTATTTATTGTCCTGCACATTTGTTCAAGTGTCAGGTATTTCAGGATAAAACTTTAACTTCTAAACCATAACCAGAATAATTTCAAGACCCCACCTTTGTTGCAGAAAGCAAAATAACATCTGGTGCAGTATTTCATTTTCTGCTACTCTCCCCTTTTATTCATCTTGTTTTCACTATTTTTCCTAAGAAAAGAGGAGAAAGCACTTGAGGCTTTTTTTAACTTGTTGGTGGAAATGTCTTTTTTTCCTATCCAATCTGTTGTTAAAAAGCACCTTGGGCTAGAGGAATAACCATGACATCCCTTGCTAAATCAGGCAGCCAGGAGCGACTGTAAACATCTGCTTTAAGGAAGGAAAAACCAACCACGATAATCTCTTTTCCTTAAATCAGCAGTCCTCGCCCAGCCAGTTCTCCTGGCTCTTGGATAAAAGAGCCAAACTGGCAGAGGAGCTGTCTGTGGGGAAGCACTCATTCATTACAACTGCTTATCTTTGATCAGCTTAAGGTACCCGCACAAACCAGCAGTTACCTTGAGGGGTGGTGTTTACAGACACTTCTGCTGCCTCTCTAGCTGTGTACGCCATGAAAGCGGATACTTTTGATCCCAAGAATTAATGCCAAGGGATTAGAACAAAAATGAGAAGTCAGGTGTTGCAAGTTTACTGCTTTTCCACTAACTCGCAGCTTACCAGAGGAAGGTTCATTTAAAAAACAAAACCAAACATGTCTTAGCTCTACAACCTTGCCTTTGGAAGAGAGAGACTGACAGAAAAGCCGACCTGCAGTTTTTAGGGGTGTTGGGGGTTTTTTGGCTTTTTTTCCCTCAACCAGTTCCTGTCCAGTGTTGTATTTCCCCCCTTCATTGCCCTTGGCAGGTTTACTTGGTCTTCAGAAGGCTTTTTCTACGAAACTTTGTCAGCTATGAGATGAAATGCAAAAGTATCACCCAGATCATGCAGATGCCCAAATACTTATAATTCCTTTGAAAATCTGCCTTCCCTCACTTCCTTTTACAAACAGACCACTACTCTCCATCTCCACCCCCCACCGACCCCTCGGCAGCACGTTGTGAAGTCCCTGCTTGATTACAGACATTTTCACATCAGTTGATTACAGAAATTACCATTTAGAAAGTAGATAAGAATCAGTAACAATTTTGTTTTCCTGCGTTTTGTAGCATGTATCCTACCAAGCAGACCCGTTCCTACAGACTTGGCTTTAGTCATGTACACCAGTGGCTCTACAGGGAGACCTAAAGGAGTGATGATGATGCATAAAAACTTAATAGCTGGAATGACGGGACAGTGTGAGAGAATACCTGGGCTGGGGTAAGAAACATGTAGTTGTCCTCTGTGGAGAGAGAACAGAACCTCCACAAGTACGCAAGCGTATAGAAAGTCTGCTGCTGGCATCAGGTGTTACCAAATGTCTTCATTTTATTCTGAGCCCACGAATCCTCAGTTTATAAGAAATATCTCTTGTGTCAGCTCTCTCTACTAATATACTTTAAAAGCAGATGCTGTGGTGACTGTTAAGGATTTGTAAATCATTGGTGATTATTTCAAAATAGTGATTTCATCCTTAATTTGGTACGTGGGATGAAATCTCCCACAAGGAGAGGAAATAGCAGTGGAGTACTAAGGAATCTTTGAGTTTCCTAGAAAAGCAAGGCAAATCCTGTAATTATTACTGGCTTCGCTAAAAGAGCATTTTCCCCATTTTGTTTAAAAAACATGGTTTGAAATCACACCCTTCTTGCGAGCAGAAGAACAAGCCTCACTTGTGTTCTGAGTCTTTCAAAAAGTAATAATTAAGCACACAACAGAACTGGTAAGCAGCATTTTCAGTCCACTTGTGCATCATTAATCAGATAATCTTTCCTTTCCTAGGCCCAAGGATACTTACATTGGCTATTTGCCTCTGGCCCACGTGTTAGAACTGACAGCGGAGATTTCTTGCATCACCTACGGCTGCAGGATTGGCTATTCCTCGCCCCTCACGCTGTCGGATCAGGTGAGGGGCACGGGGAGCAAAAGCAAACTTTCGTTTTTGCAGTCTGCATTCTCCTTGCTCGGCTACCCTCTCTCACTGCAGAAATGCTGATCTGTATGGCACGCTTCCGAAATGGGACTTTTTTTCCCAAAAAATAATGCAAATTAACATTTCTGGTGAACTACAGCAGCAAGTCATAGCACAGAAAGTTTATTAAAACCTTTACTTTTATGATACTTAGGAAGTCTAAAAGAAAACCTAATAAATGTGTATAGCGTTATCCACTGGATATCAGGATAAAAACAGCTAAAAAAAAAAGAGCTATTAATAGATCAGCTGAACATAAGACTGTTTAAAGTGAGTTAAAAGTTTTTTGGTCTCACTTTATCAGTTCTTTGTCCAGTTATTGTAGCTCTTCCGTTTAGCCCTTTGCCTTTATCCATTTAACAAGATAAATAAGAGCAAATTAAGCTGGAAAAGAATGCTTCTGTATGTTTTGCTGGTATAGAGATTGCATCAGGCAAAATAAAAACAATTCCACAAGGAAGATGGAGAAGGAAGCAAGTAATAGAGGAAGGAAATAAGATATACAAGGTGGACGTAACCAGTTTGGGCTTGCAAAACATCGAGTATTTTGGTTCATGTTGTAGTTAACCATTACCTTTTTTCATCACAGTTTTTGTTTTTTTTTGGAGGGACGGTGGAAGAGATTTAAACAAGCTACATGCTAATATATAGCTCCCTGTTTTTTCAATCCTTTTTAAAAGAGCTGCTTGGTTTTCAGCTTCATCAATTGACATGTTTTCCTTATTGCAGTCAAGTAAAATTAAGAAGGGAAGCAAAGGAGACTGCACCGTACTGAAGCCTACACTGATGGCAGCTGTGCCTGTAAGTATGCAGAAACAGATGTTTTGCAAAAAACCCGATGCTTTCTATCTTGTTCATGCTAGAAAACTCTATTTACACATGAAGAGAAAAATGTTAGCGTCACTAATACGCAAAAAGCAGAATATAGAAATTCCAGCGGTCGTTGCTAGAACCAAGCAGCGATGCTGCAGATGAGCACAAGAATTTATCTGTGCTAAAGCCAAGAGCCTTTTTGATCCCAAACTGTAAATGTGTTCTAACAGTTACAAGTGATGTTTCACAGGTACAACAACAGGATACAGAAAGTCTTTGCCACTCACAGCCTGAAACTCCTTTTTGCCCAGGGGGAAAGCAGGGTGGCTCTGCCTAAAATGGACGCTCAAAGATACGGGCGTTTGGTTGAATTCTAGAACTTGGCAAGTTCAGCTGCGCTGCTGTAGTTAGTGGGGTGCTCAATCTCAATAACACTTAGGCTAGGTCTCTCTGGCTGTTCTTAGGGTAAGCAGGCCATGCTTCGTTTCCTCTTACAGGAGAAAACAATCCGGAGACTGTAATTCCTATTGCTTCTGTTGGTCTTTGAGTGACCAGGCTCCTGCATTCCACAAGGTCTTAGTGCTATCCAAAATACACACAAACTGTTTGCATCTTTCTAGTGCAAAAACCTTCCTCGCACGTCCTGGAATCCTCGTACTGCTTTTATGATCATGTCACATCCGTGGCTCAAAGACTGGCAGTGCCAGCTTTTGCCACATGGTGGTGGTGGGGGAGCAGGAAGATTTAATCTCATTTAAGAATAGTGAGTTTTGGTTGGACTTGGTTGTTCTGCAGCATCTTTTGGGAATAGCCAAGAGTTTTTAAAGCCACTACTCGCTTTCATCTTCTGTTTTATAAAATAGGAATCATACATATAGGCTTGGTCTTTTTCTTAAAAATTAACCAAGTGAAAATTAGTATGTCTGAGAGCCCCAGCTTCCGGGAAAATATCCATTTATCTCCTGGCGAAAAGTCAAATGCTAGAGTACTGGCACACAGAGGGTAAATCTTAAATACGGTCATCATCCGTATTTCACACATGTACAAAACAAAAAAAGTCCGTGCAGGCAGCTTCATATGAATTAACTACAGAACAGTGACAATGCTGAACCCCACCTACATGTCTGAAGTCCTACTTTTTCTAAATCCCAATCATGAAGACTTGAAGGAACTAATAAAAAAACCAGACAGTGATTGTGAATAGAAGTTCAGTATTCTGATCTTTCAAAGTACATCATTTTAATAACTTTCTTGTCAGTTTTCATGGGACTTTTGCTAGAAAGCAGGTCAATACTTCAAAGCATTGTGCTGTGTAACAAACACGGAGGAGCCAGTCCCTAAGCTTCTGTGAAATACTTCACCGGTCTGAACACTATTTAAATTCTGTGTATTTTAGCCATCATAAGCTTATTGTTTTAATGGAAATTAATTTCTTGTCTGTGACAGAATTGTGGGGGAGTTTTTGTTGGGTAGCTTGAATTATTGCAACCATTGTTGCTTTGAAAGTTGAAAAACTTTTCTTGGAAAAGGAAGTGGTGAAAGGAAATGTCTTAGTTCATTCGCCTGTTTGCCAGTTGCCGCGGATAAATGACAGCAT
Source organism: Coracias cyanogaster (assembly GCA_033124195.1). Taxonomy (NCBI): domain Eukaryota; kingdom Metazoa; phylum Chordata; class Aves; order Coraciiformes; family Coraciidae; genus Coracias; species Coracias cyanogaster. The sequence continues at coordinate 33,851 of JAVSBS010025619.1, forward strand.
CAGGACTCCAAAGTATGATCAATCTTACATGGCATACACCTCCCTTGAGCAAAGGGATTTAGCTCAACTTGAATTCAAAACTTTCTAAATCAGTTTGTCACATTCTGAGGACAGGTTAAGGTGCTGTCAGTAACGTAAGCCGTGTAACGTGGCACGTTTGAATACACCGCGGCCTGTTACCCAGGGTTTGTAGCTGTGGTTGGTGGAGAAGAAACCTTCAGAATGAGGGGTGGAAAGTATTTTAAAACGTAATCTGATGTTTAGGAAGCTGTACAAATGCAGGTGGTGCTATGAATTTCTGCGGTGGGCCTGGAGACCAGCAACAGCTGACATACCTGTCTGCCTAACGCCAGGCAAGTTTTCGGATAGAAGTTACATACTACAGCATGAGGGTTCATCCTCTCTAGCAACAGTGGTGTGAGGGGAAAAAAACAAATGGAGAAAAGTATGGCTTAGGTCACTGATCTTCTGTTGCAGTTTCAATACTGCTTTTTCCAGTCATTTCAAGTAGCTCTAGGCTGCGATGGTCAATACATTGACTAACAGATCACATACTGAGAGCGTTACAGTTACGTGTTGTCTAACCAATGGTGCAGATGTTTTCACCCTTGCCGTATTATCCATTTTAAAGGAAGAGTAACAGGGGTTTTAATTGTATTTTTAACATGGAATTGAATTTACACATGCTAGTTTATTGTGGTAATTTTTCTTGCTTTTTTTAAACACTTTGTAGGAAATAATGGACAGAATTTATAAAAATGTCATGAGTAAAGTTCAAGAGATGAACTATATTCAGAGAACTCTGTTCAAGATAGGCTATGACTACAAACTGGAGCAAATCAAGAGGGGATATGATGCACCTCTGTGTAATGTGTAAGTATAATTCATGGTTCAGGTACATGTTTTTCCTTGCAATTTGTTAAGACAGTCTAAAACAACAATCACCCTCCAAGCTGACATCAGACAATTCTCAGCCAACACGCAGATACCATCTAATGGCTAACCGAAATAAGCCCAGTTCTTACTGGAAACAGATACAATATTTAGTGGAAAGAATGACTAATCCTCAGAACAGATGACTAGTTCGTTTTCATTGGATTGCTTTTTTGTAGTAATAACTAAACAAACATTCCCATTTTAAGTTACAGGAATTCTGTCAGCTTCAAGCGTTCACAAGAAGTAATGTTTTGGTCATCCCTGCTGCCCGCTAAAAATCTCTGAATGTCTGAGTTAATTCTTAAGTCGTTCCAGATAGGAAGGAAGAAGGAGGTTTGTGTGTTTTTATGCAAGTGAGCCAAGTGAATTATTTGTAATGCTTTTTTCCTTCTTTCAAGTCTATTGTTTAAAAAAGTCAAGGCACTACTGGGAGGGAATGTCCGCATGATGCTTTCTGGAGGAGCACCACTCTCACCTCAGACACAGAGATTCATGAACATCTGTTTTTGCTGTCCTGTTGGTCAAGGCTATGGACTAACAGAAACATGTGGAGCTGGAACAATTACGGAAGGTAGTAAAATTGCTTCTGGAAATACATAATTCAAGATGCAGATACACATGAGGGTTTGGTGGGGTTTTTGTAAAGTTAAAATAGCTGTAGCTCTTAACTGCAGTGAAGGAACTTCAGATAAGCTACTGCCTCGTTTATGGTTTGAGTTTATATTTCAAATGACAAAAATCTTTGTATTCTTCCTTGTTCTCTCCCCCAGTTGCTGATTACAGCACTGGCAGAGTTGGAGCTCCTCTGATTTGCTGTGAAATAAAATTGAGAGATTGGCAAGAAGGTAAGAGTATTAGATGTTTTGATTTCAGAGTAACTAATTTAACCACTGCTTAGCTGGTTTCTTTGCCTGCTTAGCTGGGTGTAGCATATGAGTGATTGTTGTTTATCTTTTATAAGTCATCAGATTGCGTGCATTGATTTCCAGCTGAAGTTTTCAAATATTTTCTTAGCAGCAGAATATATAAGTTAAAAATAATTATTTGGGGATGTTCTTGTTTTCAGGGGGCTATACTAATAAAGACAAGCCTAATCCTAGAGGAGAAATTATAATTGGTGGGCCTAATGTCTCAATGGGATATTTTAAAAATGAAGAGAAGACAAGAGAAGAATTCTCCGTTGATGAGAACGGTCAGAGATGGTTCTGCACAGGAGATATAGGGGAATTTCATCCTGATGGGTGTCTGCAGATCATAGGTGGGCCTCAATTTTTTGATATCTTAATATATTGCAATTATGTTTAGTCAAGATGTTGTAAGCATGCTATTATTAACCCTGTTGGCTTTGCCAGAGCTAAGCTACTTAAGGTTACCTGCTTGCAGAATCGCAGTGTAACACATCCCCAGATGTCCTCACAGCTGTAGGAAAGTTTTGCAAGTGATGACATTTCCTGAGACGTTATCACTGTCTAAAATTTAGCACATAGATTTTAAAGAATAAATGTCAGACTAATTTTTGTTATTAATTACAAAGGTTTAAAATCAGAGTCCCCAGCACTTCCATATAAGTTGTGACAAGTGTCGTGCTATATAAACGTCTATAAAGTTAGCAGAATATGTACATGCTATTAGCAGCTTTAAAATTTTAATAAGATGCTTTAATTCATTTTTAAGAATCTTGCATAGCATTGCATAAAATACATGTAATGTGGCTTTACAAATGAACCTGTGGAAATGCAAAAGTTGAAGTAGAGCAAGCTGATTTTTTCTTTTTTTCCTTCCCACTTGACTCCTAGATCGCAAGAAGGACTTGGTGAAGCTACAGGCAGGAGAGTATGTATCCCTGGGCAAAGTAGAGGCAGCGCTGAAGAACTGTCCATTGATTGACAATATCTGTGCTTATGCCAAAAGGTAAGAGTGGTAGTAACTTAAAAACTCCATCCAGGGTAAACACAGAACGCAGGCTCTGCCCCGCGTCTCTGATAATATACTCCGGTTTTCCGTGGTTTCCACTGAACACCCCCTACCAAAGTGCAAGTTAGAAACAGCATCTCTGAAGTAGCACAGGTGCCCAGCTTCCCTAAAACCTGAAGAAATGACCTATGTCCTTCTGTTGGCATCTCTCCTATCCTAATGCAGTCCAGTTCCATCCCATCCCTTCCCTAAAGAGGGGTCATTATATTTAGCATGTGTTTTGGCTTCCTGTCAGAATACCAAAGCTAATCTGGACACTTTGTACTGGATCCAAAGCTCTCCACTGAGTTTTGGAAAGAGTCCCGGTCTCTCCTCTCTGGCCCTTCAACTTAAACACACTACGTGAAGGGAAACTGAAGAGAACTAGCGAAACGCTGGATGTAGCGCGTGAAACCACAGCAGAGCACGATACTGATCCAACCTAACATTGTAAAACAACTGATAAGTCAGCATTTGGGAAGACTTAGCATACAAGAAGGATTCTGTATGGGGTAATAACTGCTGTTTAGAAAGCACTGTGGATCTGTGTATCTAACATCAAGTAAGCGTTTCACGCCCTGAAATGGAAATCTCAACTGTTGGGATCTTTTTTCCTTCCTTCTCCTGCCATCCTGTGGTAGTGACCAGTCTTACGTGATCAGTTTTGTGGTGCCTAATCAGAAGAAGCTGACGGCATTAGCTGAGCAGAAGGGCATCAGTGGAACCTGGGTAGATATTTGTAACAATCCTACCATGGAGGCTGAAATACTCCGAGAGATCAAAGAAGTGGCAAACAAGAGTAAGTAAAGCGGCATATTGTGCTAGCCAAGCCGTGGTGCTTAGCCAGCAAAAGTTTTCAGTTGTCCTCACTAACTGCTCTTCCTTCCTCCTGTTGTCTCTGTATCTGCCCAAACGTAGTCTTCTCAGAGGCAAAGACCATATCAAATTGTTGCCTGTTATCCCAGGAACTGACTTTTTTTTGGCCATATGAACTACTTTATCTTTTTATTTTCAAAAACGGATTTTCTTTTTTTTTTTTAAACTGAATTCTAGAGATAGGTCCAAAAGAGCTGCCAGTTTAGGAGGAAAGTTACAAGACATTTGCTGGTAAGAAAACTAGTGAAGCAAGAGATTTCAGAGCTTTTTTTCCCACATTTTCCTCTGCAGCTTTGAACAGCCATGGTCTTTGTGGTTGCAAGGGCTTAAAAGCCTGGCTCTTCCTTGCTGTGGTACTGAATGATCAAAAGCCTCATCAGTCCTTTATGGGGCCAAAAAATTAACAAACAAACTGGGGGGGGGGGGGAAGGGTCTCTGAAGCACTTTTCACCTCAGACAAGGAAGCAGTAAAAATGGACTTAAGCACA
>JAVSBS010025620.1:0-45878 GCA_033124195.1 Coracias cyanogaster
CGCGGCGGCGGCGGCGGGCGGAGGAGACCCGCGGCGGACGCGCTGCCGCGGGCCGCCGCCCGCAGCCCCGCCAGCATGTCCGCGAAGGAGCGGCAGAAGAGCAAGGTGACCAAGGACAGCGTCACCCTCCTGCCCTGCTTCTACTTCGTGGAGGTGAGTGGCCGCCGCGCCGCGCCGCGCCGCGCCTCGCCTCGGAGCCGTGCCGCGGGGAGCTCGCCCCGGCGCTGGCCGCCGCGCCGCCTGGGGCTGACACCGGCCCCGAGGCCCCCCGGTAAGGAGCGGGCGTAACGCGGGCTCTTGCGCGCAGCCTCGCCAGCCGGAGCCGTTCCTGAGGACGGCTGGAAGGCGGACGGGCGCTGGGGCACATCACGCTGTGCGCAGAGGAGCCGCTCGGGAGGAGGATGTGTTCCGAGAGGCTGGCTTCTAGGCAGACGCTGCTGGCGTGGAATAAAATCCACGTCCGTACGGGGATGCTTAGGAAAACAGAAATGTTCCCGAAGCGCTAATCAGCGGTGTGGATTTACCGGCCCCTGGCTTGGGTGCCGCCTCTAGCAGAGCCGAAAATGTCTGCTTTGAAAATGGAATGAGGTTCTCGGCACATCTTAAAGAGCAAAACCTGCTATGGCTGCTCAGCTGGTGGCAGGTGGAGTTGCAGAGGCACTAGCTGCCTGGTGTGTGTGTGTGTGTGTCACTTGGAGACATTTCGCCCCCCCCGGAAAAGTACAGGCAGCGATGTACTGCTGGAGGATCATGATGAGACACGGTTTAAGGAGAAGGAAATCGGTGTGGTGTGAATTGGTGTAACGGCACAGCAGTAAGAGGGCGAGAACAATGTTTTCTGGATTGAGCAGGGTGCTTCGGGTGACGGGCTGGGGCACTCTGAGGCACCATGGAACCTACCGCGGAGAGACCGCCAAAATAACGTGAACAATTTAATGGTCAAACATGGTGCAAGTGAACTATAACTGGTACGCTAAATAAAACATATACAATACTTAAGGCATGAAAGATTAAAATAGAAGCACCGCTTGACATACAAAACAAAACTTATTTTCTTTCTGATGCGCTTGAAGGGCTTTGGCAGCTCTCTAGGAGGTAGAGGGGTCAGGCTGAGAAGGGGTTTTAGCTGACAGTGGGGTGTTTCTCGCCCCGGCCCTCCCTCAGCACCTGGACGTGGTCAGGAGCTAACCTGAAGTAAGCGGCACCAAGTGGAAAGCTTGGCAGAGGCTGGTTATATGGAAGCATCAGACACACGCTCTCGATGTATCTGGGCCTGCTCAAGAAAAGCCCTTTGATGGCAGGCGCTGGCTGTGCCATATATCTTACGTTAGCTTTGCGTGGGAGGTCAAGCTGGGGGGAGAAGCCCTTAAAGCAAAGGTAGGGGCCTCCTTGCTCTCGGTGCTCTTGTTGTGTTGGCAATACCAACAGGAAGGGAGATTGTCAGACCTCAGTTTGGGCACAACTCTAACGCAGGGAATGATGTAGAGATCCTGCAAGACACAGCAGAGTTGTGCTCTTTGGTGGGCTGTGCTTTGGCCTGCAGCGAGATGGGATGAAATACAGAGCAGCAGCACAAAATGTGTGCCTCCTGCTCAAAAGAGTTGCCTTCTATAGTATTAACTGCCTACTTGTAGTTCCCTTAGAAGCTCCCTGTAGCTGTCAGGAGGAATGAGGGAAAGGATTGTGCGAGCAATGAAGAAGTTAAACTGAGCTCTGTGTACAGTTCCCACATGAAGCGGGCGAGTTCTCCACTCTGTTGTGGACCCTTAAGACCTTCAGCAAAATAATTTACAGCTAGATCTAAGAAGAGGTGGAGATCTCTTCAACACCAGCTGCTCTGAGAGGGATTCAAGAGTCCTCACTTAACAGGATGGTCTCCTAATGAACTTCTAGGACTTGTTATTCAGTCATGGGCTCTAGACTCTGCTCCTCTGTGAGCCCTTGTCCCCCAGGAGTGAGTTCTAATTACCGACCTGCAGACTTATGGCCACTCTTGAACTGATGAACGTGCAGGTATTCGGTACAAGTAAATGCAACGTCAAGGGAAAAGAAAAAGCTGCCATACACCTGAGCTTAAACATGGATTAGGAAACTGGCACGGTTCTGACACTGAGGGCTTTCTGCTATTAGGATCCTTAAGAATGTGTTATGAATGAGACTGACTCCCGTAAACAAATGTGTTTGGTGGCAGAAACCTTCAGAATAGGATAAATACATAGAATGTATGCAGGTCAACTGATGATTAACTTCAAAAGAAATACTACAGGCCTGGTTTTGGTTTCGGACTAACTTAATAATTCAAACTAGCAGATTTTACCAATAACAGAGGTAAAACATAAAACTAACATGCCTCTTGGGATCATTGTTAGCACTTGAGCTCTTCTTCATTTACACAGAGAAAGCAAAAGGAGAATCAGGCTAGAGCTCTGGAAGACAGCAGTGAACAGGCAATGAAATGAAGAGGTGGAGCTTCTGAAGAATGGAGATGGGTCGTTTTCTTAAAAGCATCAGAGGCAAACAAGGAGCATTATGAAATAAATCTTAACTAATTTTCAATTACAGCTTTTCAGGTTTCATGATTCATAAAATAACTTGATGATTTATCCTATGTATCATAAGAACGTTTTAGAGGTTATTTTAACATAGTGATAATGTTTCTGCTTAGCAGAGCCTCTGTTCAGCACACACTCCTGAAGCTGAATAATTTTAGATTGCGTTGTGCGTCGTGCTCACCTGAAGCATGTGGTAACCAGCACTGCCTAGACAGCCACTCTGGCCTGTTCTATTCCTAATCATGCTTGCGGCATTTGAGGGTTCTGTAGACTTATCTGAGCATCATTTGCATAGCTGAGAAAGACAAACTTGCCATGAAAATTCATGGTCCCGGTGGTCTAGCGGGAATTCGTTTACATGCCTCTGGGAGATAATTGAACATGAGTATTCCTGGAATAAGTTTTGCTTCTGGTTAACTCACTATTCTTCTCAGCATATTCAGAGTATATCAGAACTATATTCACTTACAGAACAAATATGAATGTCTTGCATTTTAATATGAACCTATAAAACTTCCAGGGTTATGTAGTTTGTTCCTGGCAGATTGGTCACGCGTTAGAGGCAGGAGAGACAGATACATTTCTTCCTGGAGAAGGAAAAAGACTGTCTTCATCTATGTTACCCACTTCAAAAACTCCTGGTTTCAATTCTGATTTCACAGAAGTCACTGTGAACTTTGCCTTTGAGTTCGCTGGCCCTAGTGCCTCATCCAGTGTCCCGCTGGATGTGGGAAAAAGGCCAAGGTGGTGTCAAACTGGGTGACTTGCTACTCTTACTCTCCAGCTGAATTGTGTTCCTGTGACATAGCATTCATCTGTTAGTTGCTTAACTTCCAGGAACCGAAATCCGAGACATTTCAGATGTCCCTTGTACAATTAAATTTTTTCCTTACGTTGTCTTCTAGACTCTTGTGTATGATGGATGCAGACAGGTTACAGGTGGCTTCTGTTTTCTACATTTTTCTAGAGCAAAGCCAGGAGTTAATCATGCCAGGATTGCTTCTTGCAGTACTGGAAGACCACTTACTTTTCTTGTTTCCCAAATGAGCTGGAATTCTCACCAGCAGCAAGCACAAAGATCTGTTATCATTGCAGGACTCCAGGCTGCAAAACACAGGAGGTCATCAGCTTCCACTGCTATAAGTGCATGTAGAGAATGTTCACTGTGCCTCAGCACCTGATGTTTCACTTCCTTTTGTCTCTAACAAACACTGACACAGCTAGGTTTGAAACATCAAATGTTTGTACGCATCGGCTTGGGAGCTCAGTGCTGCTTCTCAGTCACATCTGGATTTTTTTTTTCACCTATTCAGCCATGCATGCCCCATCACATGTGAATTATGCACTTTGTCACCTGCAGGTCACGTACAGGTGTGGCTGCAAGAGACACAGAAAGCCAGGAGTAGAGGGAGAGTAGGCTATTGGGCTAAATCTCTCCTCCTAATAACAAGATGTTTGGATCTAGTGTAAGAGTTGAGTTAAACTGCTGTGTCTTGGAGGCACAGCATAGATACGTTTCTCTCTGGATAGGCTTTCTGTTATGTTTAAATTAAGCCTTGGGGGGGGACAACAGAAAACCCCAACTGTAGATGAAATTACCCCATACTGTCAAAGTAGCATAAAACTTTCCAAATACATTGCTTTTTCTCTCAAAAGAGTCAACCATGTGTGAGGGGAGGGGAAGAGGGACAAATACACTTAACAGTCTGCTCACTGAGGATAGATGTCAGATTTGTTTATAACGGTGCATTAGAGACCAGCATCCCCAAAATGTTAAGGGTCTATCCAAGGCCTGAGGAGGCTGCCATGCCTTCAAAGCAGCTATATAATTCATTGGCCGAGTCATCGTTACATTCTCCACATCACTTCAATGCTTAAAGAAAAGCCAGACAGCCTGCATCCTACCAGCTTTTAGCAGAAGATGAACAGAAAAAGGGAACAAAATGGGAGGTGTCAGGCCTGTGCCAAGGCTGTCCTCGGAGGAAAAATGCAAATGCCACAGGTTAGACCTCCCTCTGTGTTCGTCTACTTGCTTGGCACGTGTAGAGTTTGAGTAGTTCGTAGTGAAAGAAGGCCCTGCTCCCTGGTCAGTCCTGCAGCATCCTCCTGACCTAATACTCGAATAGTAAAAGGAGGCCTGAATACATTAGAAATTAAAGGAGATTCATTTTTCCAAATGATTACCTCTTCAAAAAATTATACCCTTGTCTGATTTTCTTCTATAACTGTTAGAAATCTACTGCTCTGCAGCCAGATTAATAAAGAACAGCCTGTTGTGGCAGCTTACATACAGAGGAGCTGAGCTGTTGCGAACAGTGTGTCTTGGCTGATGATCTTGTCAGTTAGAAGTTCAGTTTGCAGGAAGGGAGGTCAGCAGTGGCACAGCAGCATGGCAGTACACCACGGGGAAAGGTTGGCACCCACAGAATTATACTGGTTCCCATACATACAAAACCCGTGTTTTAGAGAGGAATAAATTGTAGCACTGTGTAGGGATTGGTGTGTTTGTCCTGTAGAGATGGGGTTTTTGAGGAAACTGCTTTGTAGCACTCTGCCCTGAAAACAACCACCTTTTTTGAAGTGTTGCTGTTGTTGATTTGCCATAACCTTGCAGCAGGGAGCACAGAATAAATTTCATAATCAAGAGTACATGCAATATCCTAAATCTCATTGTTTGTAGTTATTAATTGATTATAACGAATCATTGATTTAATTAAACAATACTCATAATTACCTGTAATAATAATTAATACCATGAATGATCAGTTATGTTTGAAGTCACACTGAAAAGAAATGCATTAATGGTATTTTTTGTGTTGTACAATTTCTGCCTGAAGATTTGCTTTCTATTTAAGCACATGGGCTTAATTAAATAGAAATATTTTAAAGGTATTTTTAGCTTATTCCTGCCAGAGAATATTTTTGTTAAACTATTTTGTTGGTTTCTCCCTGTGTAATTGCTGTTTCACATACATTTATTAAAAAGGAATAAGCACTTTTAGGATCGCCATACATGCAGCATGACTTTGGGATTTCTGAAATAGGAGGGAATTTTTATCACTGATGTATCAGCTCTATTTTTGGTCTTACACATACTGAGAGGTTTTCTACTAAGATTTGGCAAAAGATCAAGAGGTTCGAGGAGCTGCACGAAGATATCTGTTGTATTTCTAAAGCTAGACTCTAATTGGCAGTCACTGAACAATTAAATTAAACTCTAATCAATGTTGGAAATAAGGATAACCTAATTTTCCAAAATGGTAATGATAATAGATTTCAGTGACACCTGGGATTTGAAATTAAGCTGTGTTGAAATTAAATCGAATCGTGTTAAATCCAGGAGAAGAAAGACCATCCTCTCTTGCCTCTGCAACTGGATTCCACAAAACTTTGACAACGGTCAGGTAAAAATCCTTTAGAGAAAAAAAAACAGTTTCTCACAGCTCTGGGCCAGATGAAACCTGCATCCAAAAAAGGGAGAAGACGCAGCAGAAACCTGAGTTCAGAGAGAAAAGCAAAAAGCTTTTTATACAGATGCAAATCTCAAGACTTCTGAAAAGCCTGAATGCCTTCTCTTAAAAGCCTGAGGCATTTAAGAATTAAGCTTAGAACATAAAAAAAACCCAAACCAAAACAAACAACCAAACCTGACTTTTAGGTCAAGCAAGTCCCCTGCTGTACAGCCATCCTGTGCTTAGTACTAGCTCAAAAGCCCTGGTGACAGCCCAGTCTGCAAAGCATTTGAGCTTGTGCTTGGTCTTAATCCCAGCCCTGCCCAGCAGTCTTGCTGAGGATGAGGGTGGAGGCGCTGGTGTAGCTAAGCAGGAGCCATGCGTTCTCAAAAATCAGAAAATGGCAGAATTTGGGCTGATACTTCATCTTCCTGACCTATTTCTGGAAGGTATTCATAGTCATGACCTCAGTATTCGTTCCTGTCAGGATAAAAGCGACCTGTCCTCCTTCCATTATCTCCCCCTGTCTTTTGTGAATCTCACAGCAAAGCACAACAGGACAACAGCCGGGGCAGTTGAAAGCCACAATTGCTGCTAGTAGTTGGCTAAGAATAGGAATACCTTGTCTCCTCCAACACACCACAGCCCTCTTTTTTCTCATCCATCTGTTGTGCCTTGTCATTTAGACCATGAATTCTTTGGCAAAAGGACTGACATTTATGAAACATATTAATAGATGCTTCCACAATGTCACAGCCTTGCAGTGCGAACATAACATGGTTATTAACTAGAGCATCCTTCTCTCAAGTACTTGGCTAGTATTTTTTCCATGAGGAAAAACTGACGCCATTCATTAGCTGTCTCTCTGAGGCAATCCTGTTTACTTACTTGATTGCTTAGAAAGATTCCCTGATTCCCAGAAAACACCAAGAGGCAGCTCCTGTGCTCAGGAACCCCTTGCTTGCTGTGGAAGGGTTGCAGAATCACCTGAGGATCTAAGAATTTCCTGGTCATCCAAGTTTAAAAACTATTCACAAAATATAAAAGATCCAAATAGCATATCAGTCGTCCCTTAACCCTTTTTGACAGGTGGGCTAGTCATACTGTCTGTATTCTGCATCAGGCTAATCGTGTCTTGCCTTCCTCTGAAAGCTACCCACATACTGCTTCTCTCTTTTCTGCCTAGCTTTTATCCAGACAGATAAAACTAATCAATACCACAGCCTTTGTGTTTGTGTCCAGTCTCAAGGAAAATCACTCAAGTCATTCTGGCCAGCGCACTGTGCAGCGACTTCAACTGTAATTACAAGAGCGGTATTTCATTTTTCCCTCTACTTAGCTTGACTGAAATATAGCCCAGGCCTAATCACTTCTGTATTTAAAGAGTGTCTGCCGGTAGCCACCAACACAGCCCAGTACACCACCACCACCAGATCTGGATAGGAGTTCATGATAAGAGACAGTGCCTGTGGTGCATTTTAGCAAAGCAAAGAGAGGTCACGTAACTGCAACCCACAAAACAAGTTCAGACTTTTGAGTATGTGACACTCCATGGTTGCACTCTCACAATGCCCATGGATTTAGGGGTTTTTTTGGTTATTCTCCTGTAGATAAATACAGGCTTTTTCCTTACTTAAGTGCTGGCAGACAGAACAGTTAGATATCTAACTACTAGAGAAAGGGAATTTATGGAAGCTAGTGATTTTTTGAATTATGTACGTATCCAGTTGCATATTCTTCCAATGTAAGAAAGAAACTGGGGTTGGGGATGCTTATTTATTGTCACTCTTTTGGTTTGAGCCTCACTGTTTCCATGGTGTCATTTAAAAAACCATCAGTATCTGATTGCTCCTGACTTGCCTGTAATGCTTGTAGAGAGAATGTGGTTTTAGTGAAGCTTTGATCATCTGGAAATTCTCCAAGGGGAGGGACCACCTCAAACTGGAAATTTAGGGCTCTGCAGAGACCCTGTGGAATAACAAAGTTAAAGTCGTACATTTTAACTCAAGACCAAGCAGTTCAGTGCCTCCTTTAGAACAAAAGGTTATGCACCTGGTGGAAGGTCAGAGAGAAAAGTTGGTGCCCCAGATGCTGAGCTATCCAAAGGACAACCTTGGGCTCTTTAGGGTTCCATCCACTCCAGTAAGATTTTTCTACTCAGGCTTGGCCCTCCACTGCCCCATTTGCAAGACCTCTGCTGAGGTCAGGTAAAGAAATGCAAAACTGCAGCTGGCAAACCTGATTTTAGGGGTAACAGAGTACAAAGCACAAACACCCAACATAAGTGAACCATGCCACATACAGTAAATTGGGATGTAATGTGAAAAGACAGACCAAAGGAGAAAGAGCAAGGTGTAAAAGTGCATTAGCAAACATAACAAGGAACCCAAGTGGTTCCTAGAGTGAGGAAGAATCACTATCAACATCATAATGCTCCTTACAAAGGATTGGGGATGCTCTACACTAGAGTCATAAATGGCTTGTTTTATGTAGAATAACTTATGTAACAAGTAGCATAACTACTACTAGTAGTTACTACTAGACATAGACACAAAAATCACGTAGAGTTGTACCATAGAAAGATATGTGAAAGTAAAACTAATTAGGCATAGCCTAATTTCTAAGGCTATTAGGAAACCTGCTGCTACAATTAAACCTAATAAAAACAAAGCTCCGGGTGGGTCAAGCAAGTACAGACAAACGTGTTTGACAAGCCCCAGTCCTGAGTCCTTGCAAACTCAGTACAAAATCTGTCGCTTGTTAGTAGCAATGACAGTACTGTTTTTACTGTGCTGCAGCTCTACAGGTTTCATGTGTTCAAAGCCATGGAAAACTAATCATAGGGAAATTTAACAGAAGCGTTTCCATCTACTGAGCATGCCGCAGCGTGTTTGGGCCTGGTGGTGAAGGGATAGCCAGCTTAGGGGTTTGGGACAGGGCCAGCGTGGCTTCCATGCATAGGCTATATCATATGACCAATAGGAAATTGTGCTGGCACTCTGGGTCCTGGATAATCCCAATCTTCCCCAGTAAACCAGGAGCACCCCAAATGGCCCCGAGAGCAATCACAGCATGTCCCACAGAAGAGTGATGGGCATCCTGAAGAACTGTTATCTCCCACCTCTGAACTCCCCTCACAGCCACGTCTTCTCTCAGTTCTCTGCAATGTGTGATATATGTCTTGTGGCTCTTGGCCAGAAGGAAGATGTGTCACATGTCCCATCAGTTCAGTAAAGTCACTGTGCTACTGAATGCTCTTTTGGTTTATCCTGCACTATGTAACGTACAGGAGGTTTTCACCTGTTATTTGTCTCTTTACAAGATCTCCAGCTATTTACATCCCGGTTGAGCTCTTGGGAATAGAGATTGTCTTTTCTCATGCTTGGACAATTCCCAGCTTAATACTGCAAAATCTTTAAAAATATTGATGACATTAATTGTTATTAATAACAAAGTCCTATGGCTTAATAAAGGCTCTTAATTTACAGTTTCAGAAAATAACAGGAGGAAAAAGAAACTCATTTTTAAAAGAAAGTAAATAAACTCCAAATGAAACCTTTTCAGCAGCTCTGCTGATTATGGTCCAGACTTTAAGACTCTAAGCCAAACAGAGTTTGACCCAAGTGGTCAAACTCTATATTTACATGCCTAAATTACAAGCTAGACAGGGATCTTTCTCCATTAGCCAACCAGGGAAATAGGAGGTAAAGACTTATGAGTCAAGATATGTGAACTGAGGTTGAAGGTTTTATCATTCTAATTAGGAACAGGAAAATTCCTATTCCATTTTGTAATTAAAACAATACACATTCTACCATCTAATTATATTTGACATTTTCAAGGTGTTGGGAGCTGAAGTCTTTAATTACAGAACTACTGCTGCCTTAAGCAGAACACTCCATAAATATTCATATATTAAATAGCCAGTTATACCGTTTAGAATATTTTAGAAACGTTTGCTTTTCTTTTTAGAAATGTTAGACTTTTAGAAGACACATTTTATATTTGTATTTTCAAAAAGATGGGAAGAAAAATGTCCTGTGGGATCTATATACTGTATATAGCAAATTGACTATAAACCTATTCATTAGCATTGTGAGCAGTCACGTTGGAGAGTCATCGTCCTTTAGAATTATTTCTTTTCTTTTAGTAGAACGGGTAATTACAGTCAGAAATAATATGGGAGTCCTGTAGTGCAATTCTTACAATTCCTTGATTTTCTAATTAACAATAAAATTATGGCTTACATATAGTAGTAAAAAAAAAAACATTATCCACATCTTTTACTTTAGGTCTCACAATAAAATATCACTTCATATATTGCCTATTTTTGAGAGTTCAATAGTGTCATTTAAAACAGTTGCCTGCCTAAGAATACCATAATCAAAGCAGAAGTGGACTTGAGGGTCATGCCTGTTGTTCCAGGAGAGGTTTTCCTTTTCTTCGCATAGAGAAATGGGAAAATGCACAACGAAATGAAACTCTGAGTGCAGGGTGTTCCATGAGTGTGCCTGCTCTGTGTTTCCAGTCTAGGAAATGAACCTTTGGGGGCTTCTAGATAAAAGGGCCTGATGTCTGAAAAGAAGGGCAAGAGGCATTTTGCCTGTTTTGTGCATTTAGCTCATTGGAATAGGTTTGTGTCCTGTAACAAGATGCTTTGCCCCAAAGGACCTGGAGCCTGGACAAGTCTTTAGGTATGACTTTCAAATAGTCAAGGGTAAAAGACATTGCGAATGTTTCAAGAGTTAATTGCTGTGCAGAAGTGAAGTTACAACACGCCTGAGTTCAAAAGCTGTGCAAAATTTCAGTGTCCCAGCAAAAGCAGCAGAGATTTGGTGCAAGGTCCTTGCACACCGGAGCAGCCTTCTGGTCAGGAGGCCCCTTATCCCAAACAGCTCCACAGTCTGTGCAGGCAGGTGTGGAGAGAGGGGCACCCAGTACCACAACAGTCATCATTACTCCCAGAGTATGAAGACTCTGGGGAAGTCTGCTTTCATCCCTGCGCATCTGTAAAATGACTAGAAACAGTCCAGCCCATGCATTATAATCAGTCAGGGACTGCACCCGGCAGGAAGGGAGAAGTGGTATTATATAATGCATCCAGCTAAAGAACTAGATTTCTTTCTGTGGTGGGCAGGAAGCAGGACTCTAGTTACGTTGTATATAATTATTCCATATGTATTATATGTCAGATTATGTAATAGTTACCCATTATGTAACCACATAATATGTATTACATATTGTGTATGTTACATGCTATAGGTAATAAGTATGTGAGTGCAAACATACATATACATTTGGGTTGTATATATATACACACACACTACTTACTGAAGCAACCTTACTAGCTGCCTGGTGTTATTTTTGTAACGCTGATGGCATTAGGGATGCCAATACACATTCCCTCTCTTTCCACACAGTCACAGCCTCTATGCAACGCTACGTTACAGTGCAACCCGCTCAGACATAGATAGGCAGACCCCAAATTCTTCCATTCTCCCCCGTCTGCGGACTTTACCTAGAACAAAGTTGTATCTTTGAAGGTACAAATCACCCTCTTCAGATCTGTCCTTCACCACATCACCGATAAGCTTTTCTTTTCAAACAAAAACTAAGTCATGTTAAAAAATGTTTCAGTGAAATATATCTAGAACCCTCTGTATTAACCACCCAGAATTACATTTTATGCACAAAAAGTCTTCATTTTGAAAGCCCCATGTTTAAAAATCTGAAAATGGCCAGTTAATGCAAGAAACTATTTTCCTTCTGCCATATGTAGCAGGTTTCATTGATAATTTTTCTAATATACATATTTATCCAGTGTCACCTCTGCTTTTTTATTCCATTGTAAATGGAATAGCATTTTTGTAAATGTGTACTGAACATTGCAAGAATAAAGAATAATATAATCTAAGCATGCCTGAAATTGTTGGGACAGTCCTTGTATCTCATAATGTGAGATGCTTGATGTAAAATAGGAAGGTTTTTGTCTCAAGAGATGAGATACAGCTTTAGCAGATTTTTAGGATTTTATCTGTTTAAGTGAATCTATCTAGTAGTTCCCAGCTTTTACTTTTCAGCTCCAGCTAACAGTGAGGAAAAGGTAATGTGGTAGCCTTCTTAAAAAGCAAAACAAGAAAGTAAAGCAGATGGGCAGCTCACATCATATTGTCCTTAGGTACCTTCACTGCAGCAGAGACTCCGGGAAGGACTCCTTGCATCTCAGGGGAGGAGCAGGCAGTTGTTCTAATGTTGCCTTGTTCAGTGAGGACTCTGGGAAATAACAAACAAAAACCATTTCTGAGCATTTGCTAAGAGGATACATCGAATCATCACATGCTGCTGGCCACCTCTGCATGCCCAATGCCCACCCCGGGGACAGGGCTGCCCACTCTGTCAACTTCTAAACCAATGGCTTCAAAATGCCTTCTTGCTATTTCTTGAACAACTTCCTTCCACAGAGGCTTATTGGTTGAATCTTTCAGGAGCTCATGGCAAGCTGGGGTGAATTTATCCCCGGAGGGGCCAGCGTTGCTCTCAGTAAATTACTGGAAGTAGTTATGAAGGGTAAAATCACTGAATAGCTAGAGGATAAAAGAAATTGTGAGCCCCAGTCATCCTGGTTCTAAACAGCCTGAACCTTGCCAAAGTTAATTGCTTTTTTGATAGAATTACAAAATGAATGTGAGAAGGCAGAACACTGTATTACCAGGTGTTTAGATTCCAGATTCACTAACTTACTTTGAAACTTAATGCAATGCAAACACTGTTATATACACCACAGAGTTGCGAAAGGACCAAAAAGGGTGATAATGAACCGCACAATGCTGAGGCCCCGCATGGGAGACTCCAGTCCTGGTAGTTCCTTTTAAACAAACAAACAAATAAATAAATAAAAGTTTGCTTATTGATGATTCATAGATGAAAAGGCTAAATTATGTGGGCTGAAGATTGCACTGGGCGTTTGGACTGGCTTGGTAGACAACAGGGTTATTTGATATCAACTGTGTAGTATCGTATCTCTAGAGAATTAATTATTTAAAGATGGTAAAATGGATATGACAAGGAGCAGTGAGATGTAAACAGCAAACATCACAGGGATATATTAACAGACGATGTTGTCTTTGCAAAAGCATTGCTATTCCATTTCCAAATGGTAATTTGTTGCTTTTTTCTCTTCTAGTTGCCCATATTGGCATCTTCTGTTGTTAGCCTCTATTTTCTTGAACTTACTGATGTCTTCAAGCCAGTTCACTCTGGATTTAATTGCTATGACAAGAGTCTGAGTATGCCGTACATTGAACCTACACAAGAGTCTGTTCCCTTTTTGATGTTGCTCAGTCTGGTTTTTGCTGGACCATCAATTACGGTAAGTTTGAAGTGCCAGTGTCACTTGTTAAAGATTTTGAACGGAGTTTCAGTTGGCATGAAGACAATGGCTCCCTTGGCTTCAGTTAGGTTGCAGAGTGTCATCCAGGGTAACTACCTTTGGATTTTAAATTCAGCTTTTATTCTTCTATAACAGAAGGAGACACATTCCTTAAAACATTCCCTATAGCACTTCATCTACTCACACTGTCCTGAATGTAGGCATTGATGTTAAGAAACAGCATCTACAGTTGGGTGAGAATAGCTTGAATCATTCTGTTATGCTGTACAAATATTTGAACTTATACAGACCGGACATCTCCATACTCTTAGATACACCAAAAATTCAAGATTTTGTTGGAAATGAAAGCCTTTCATTTGCAGCCCTGAATATGGCACTTTTGTTAGAACTAGCTTTATTCCGTGAGAAGGTGTATCAACCGTGTCGGTGAAATCCATTGCACTTTCCCAAATAGCACTGAGAGTCCTCTAAACTGTGGGTTAGTCACTGAAAGCAGGCCAAAGGAGGCTGGTTTAAACATTCACCCAAAGGAGGGAGACCATTTCAGCAGAACAGAAATGTTCTGTCAGAGTATGAGCAGTTTGGTCATTATTTTACAGAAAAAAAAAAAAAGAGAAAATTCTGATATAGGTGAGTATTGTCCCTGCTGGAATTGTGTCAAATTAAAATAAAGTCTAAAGACTTTACCTATATATATACCAGAGAAAATTAATTGTGTCTGATTTTAGGCAGCTTAGATAGGAACCTTATTCTCATACCACTCTTGTTTGGCAAATGGAGAGAGAAATTCACCTTGAGTGGGTGATTCCATGTGCCTAAAAGGCTGAATCAGCCTTCTGAAAGGGTCTTTTCTCTCCCCTGACAGCAGTGACTGCGTGTCTCAGGCACTTCTCTAAGGCCAGCTGCGAATGTATCTCTGCTGCCAGCTCCTCTGAATTCCCTTAAACTCCACCAGTTCATTCCTTTTGTCATGCCAGCCAGTTTGCAATGACAAGATCTGTAACATGTGATGGCCATATAAAAATCACCAAGTGCTGTTCTCTCTTTGCTTTCCAGGATGGTTTTTGTTTATTTGTCTCTTTAAAAACAGAACAGTTCTTATAGTATTCAATTTTGATTGCTTTAGAAACCATTTTTGGAGGATTTTGCACCACCATCAGGCTAAAAATCATACTCATTTAGGAACTGGGAGCTAAGACTCTCTGTGTTCCTGGTGCAGATGCTGCAGCAAACACCAAGTAATGGGATAAAACCAGAACTTGTTGGTATTGCAGTTTGACCGGGTTTCTTAAGTATAGACAGTATTTCTGGTAACAACAAGGTGGACTTTCCTGTAACAACCATAGAAGGAACCCTATATAGGCTCACTTGAGCCACAGTAGAGGGGTAAAAGCTGATTTTTACTTCCGAGGGTTTGTCAAGCCTAGGTAATATCAAACCTTCAGTTGAGATGACAGATGCCCATTTCATTAAGGAGAGTTTATTAAGGGCTTTGATTACAACTAAATTATTTCAGCACTGCATGGAATTCTGCAACAGAAAATCATATTCTTGCTTGAATCATTCTGCCAGCAGTACAGACAACTATCCAAAACCATGCCATGGAGGAAGTCAAACCCACACTTGAGCCTGCCTGTCAAACATCAGATTGGGAAAGACAGTAAACCCTGAAGCTTCAAAGTACAACTGCTTAAAAGCTGAAGCCTCGGGAAGGTGTAGTTCATTTGCATTAGTGTGAGCGTGAATGTGATGCTTGTGTTAGTTGGAGAGGGGGCAAAATACACAACCTCCTGTAATAAAAGGCACTCAAGGTGGTGTAGAGCGTCAAGCTCTTTATTATTCAATACCACTTCTGAAGTAAAATCTGGGATTTATTTGTCCAATTCTTGCCTTTTTCTTAGGAAAAATAGGCCGACAAAGCTCAATGCAAAAAGATTACAATTGTGACATTGTCATCTTATAGAGTTTAGCATTTTATAATTTAGTTTTCATTAACATGTCAATGAATTACTTTATAAAACCTGCAAAATACAGAAAAGAAAGCATGAGCTATGTGAGGCATTGAGATCTCCAGGAACAGCATATGCTCGCCTCTGGCTGCTGTGCGAGGCAGAAGGTCATCAAGACCCAGGAAAATACAGATGTGATTAAGCCACATTTTAAATATTACCAAAGATTGTAAATAAGAAAATATAATGTAATGGGGGGGCGGGCAGTGGAGACAAGAAGCAAATTCCAGTTCCAATCCCTCCTTAAAACATTATGTAAATATTAGAATAGTACTTATTTTTTTCTATATTATTTATATACTCAAGTTTTTTCCAAGACTAGAGAATATACTAAATCTATTCACTTTAAAGTAAGTTTTTAACAACATATCTAGCATTTTAAAATTTATTTTCCCAAGCCATTATTCCAGAAGGATCTGTGTGGATTTGGGGCTTTATGCAGCAACTGCTATTAGCCAGGTCTGTTCTGTAGCCCTGAAGTGCTGCAGAAAATGACTACTTGTAGTACTGATAATACATCTTTTGTGGCATATATTACATTTTCTATATGTATTCATAAACCACAGGAGACTTCAGTGTGTAACAACTGGACTTGTATGAAATTACCAACATGGGTATTTGATGTCTGGAATGCAGATATACCTGAATTGCAGCATGACTTCTCTTTCCGTCAAAGAACTCTGAATCAGATCCTCTGACATATTTTTCTATCGAGTTATTCATTCAAAAATGTTAGGACCAGTTATTTAATCATATCAGTGTAGGTTCAAACCCTTATCAGCCACTGACTAAAATCCTACTTAAATGTAACAATGTGTTTTCTAACCGAGATCACCAGGAAATTAGATCACATTGATTTGGGAAATCAATTTGCTAGGACAGAGATTCACTGCTGGCAGTTTCAGTCCTACTGCCTCCTCTACTGTGGGGGTTTGTTTCCTTGGAAATACCAGCCTCTGAATTTTCCTTGACATAGTCCTTGCTGTTTCCCGATTTTTCTCCTCTATCACACAACCTAATCCATCTCTGTGGTGGTGTTTTCTTCCTGTGCCAGACATTCCCTAGAGCTTGGCTAAAAACTACTGGAGTTTCTCTGGTTTTTAATGATTTTTTTGAAACACTGCTGATGTCTCTTGGAAGTTACAGCTGTAAATTGATTAGATTGAGACAGATAAGAGTGACCATAGTTCTCATCTAATTAAAATTCCTTAAACAACCCTTACCACTGACTTTTCTATGTAATGAGACAACCTTCAATACTTCAATTTTTCTGTCAGAGAAAGGAAATTTCTATTTATTAAACCTTCAGCTAAAAAAGGAGTTAGACTAAGCTTGTCCATTGTGTCTCTTTTCTCCTAGGGTAAGGGGTCTTAGCATGCACAAACTTCACTGGTAGTTACAGCAGATTCAGCGTAATTCAGATGCTTTAGCATCTCATCGCATTGAAAGCTTTGTGCATTGCATATATTAGTTTTCAATGAATCTGTGGATAGACAAGGTGAATCTCCTCTCAGGGGTGAGAACTGCCTCATAATTTCAATATTTCAACCCACCCCTTATTCTGAACTCTCTACAAGCCCTGTACAGATTTCCAAAGTGTTGCACTATTTAACAAGGGAAACAATCAAACCTGAGACTGCAAATGCATAAATGGATCTGGATTTTCCAACAAGTAACACCATTTGTCACTTATGTTCTTCTCTTTATAAACTCTTGTCTAGGGCTTCAGTCATAATCTGTTTTGCTTGGTGTGTTCAGAGGGACCGTAAGGACAGAACTTTTCTACTGCTGTGGATCTGGTTAAAACTCAAGCCAAATGAAACAAATACAGAAGAGCAGGCTGCCACGTAACTAGAAGCTGCTAGAAATTGCTAGGCTTGAGGCCAAGACTGAGTGCTAAAACCACCTCAGGACCACTAAGATATTGCAGTGGCTCTGGATTATTTTAGAGGCGAGATTTTCTAATTATTACATTTTTACTGTAGAAGCATCAAATCTCAGCTTTGGATCAATACCCTGATTCCACTGAGCACTGTATGCCATTTAAATTTAATTTCAGTGCCACCTTCTTGCCTGGCCTCACTCAGACAAAGTTGCATTACTGAATGTTTACGTATCGATACAAATCGGGATCCACACATCAGTGGATGACATTGATTGTGGTATAGTTATATTGCAGCCCTTTAAATTCAATCAGTGCTTCTGAATAACTGCTACATTTAATTTAATGGCTTCTTTGTCATTGCAGATAATGATAGGAGAAGGAATTCTCTACTGTTGCCTGTCCAAAAGAAGAAATGGGATTGGAACAGAGGCCAATATTAATGCAGGAGGATGCAACTTCAATTCTTTTCTTAGAAGAGCTGTCAGATTTGTTGGTGGGTTTCAAATGTTAGTCAAAGAAGAGCTTTCCATATACACTCAGTTTTCACCATGCAGGTTTCCTTCTCCGAAGCAGCCTTTCAGAACAGTGCAGGGCTGTCACTGGCATAGATCTTCTGCCAGAAATTGTGGGAAGCAACTGTCAAATGGAGTGACAGAGCAGCCCCACACTCAGTGATGCAGCATTTACACTCTCCATTTTTCCTTTCCTCTCCTGTACTATTGTCAGTGTTTCTGAAAGAATAATTTGTTTTCTTTCTCTGCCCACCTTGAGCTGGCTTCCTTTTAATAGTTTCAGTGTATATTTTCCCCTGCCTGTCTTCAGTGCATCATAAGGGTTCAACCCACCTGACAAAATATTCAGCATGACAGTAACAACTTGTCATAAACTCTCAGTACATTTGACACTCCTTTTTTGGGATGTTTATATGCTTCTTGAAAAAGGGCTAGAATCTGGCAACCTAATGATAGAGAGGAACATGTTGAATTGTTTTATTTTACCTTGTTATAATTGTCATTGATGAAAACTGAATTTGAAAAGGCAACTGGACTTTGTTCCCATTCTTACAGTTAATTTCCTCTACTAATGAGTGGCAAAAGGAAAGGTTTTCTCTATTCCAGAAATCTTTCATTAGAGACAGCAGCCTAGGCAAGGCAACTCGCAGGACAGCAGACCAGAAAACTGGTAGGAGGACTATACCTTAGGTTTCTGGAGTCTGGCATCAGGGAGGTAATGACAGGAGAGGTTACATGGCCTGTGGCCAGTAAAGCATCCTCTTAAAGTGCAGCAGTGAGGAAGTGACCAGAGGGGATGGTAGATTACAACATCAGCAAGGAGGACTGTAAAGGTACCCCGTGCTCTCTGCTTCTCCTATATGGCATCTCATTCCATCACCAAAAAAGACAAGCTCAAAGATGCATTCATTTCACTCTTGATTCATATTCTGATTTTGCATTTTCTTTCATATTTAAATGACTTTAGCATTCTTTCCATTTTAAGATTAAAAATATATTTATGTGAATAGAAGTCGGGAATTAGAGGTAAATCTTTAGGGGAAAAAACAGTTGAAAATGCCCAGTAAAGCAACTGCATTTACCTCAACTGCCTTGTGAAGCTGACATTATTGACTAGACAGAAACATTGATCAACTACCAAAAAGACTTAAATATTTGGACTCCTGGCAAGGACTTGGTACTCAAGAATATCAGAGGTTTAAAGTAGCCAACTGATGAGTCCCTGAGAGCAGGTCCTCAGAGCAGGGATCTAATGGGCTGCCACCCGTGTTATTAAAAGCCGATATCCCAGTGGGCAAGTCCAAGGGCTGGATGAGCACACAGGCTCTCCTCAAACAGCTGACTATCCTCTGGTCAGTTTAGAAAGCTGCGTTCCAGATTGAAGCAGCTCCAGTGTAGTTCACTTTTATTAAAAGATGCTGGAGGACATCACGCCATAAAAATTAAATGTTAAGTATCAACAGGAAGAAAACAAGCATAAATAATCTTAATTTTTTACATTAAAGAATTCAACTTCGCAACAAGCTTTCATGAAAAAAAGCAAGCATATTATTCTTCCTTTAAGTTCTCTCAAGTTCAGTGACACAAGCCACCAGAATTCCATGTACTTTTTCACAATCAATTAATCTAATTTATGCATATAATAAAGTTAACAAGCTCTGTTGATTTCTTTCCTAGGTGTTCACGTGTTTGGTCTTTGTTCTACTGCTCTTGTTACTGATATTATACAGCTATCAACAGGATATCAGGCACCATATTTCCTGACTGTTTGCAAGCCTAACTATACATCCTTAAATGTATCCTGCTCAGAGAATTCCTATGTTGTGGAAGATATTTGCTCAGGAGCTGATCCCAATATTATCAATGCTGGAAGGTTGGTTCTATCCTTCATTGTGTACGTTTTTAAGCATTCATTTTATTTTTTATTTTCTGTCCCAGTTTCAAGGTTTTTTTCTCGTTAAAGTCTGAATGAGTTTTGTCAGGTTTTTATAACAAAGGTGAGAGCTTAAGTGCCTTTTTACTGATGTTCAATTTTCTGTATAAAGATATTAAGCCAGTAGTGGGCTTTGGAAGACTTCATCAGATTCTGAAGCCCCGTTGTTAGTAGCTAGTTATTTTCCCTCCTTCAAAGGAGACAGTTTCCTATACAATTATTATTTGTATCTTCTACTGCTTTTCCCAGTGGGATCTGGGTAAGTTGCCCATAACAGGCAAGGGAAGAAGTCACCCAAGTACTTTATCTGAGACTTTTGTATAACATACATTACTATTCTGGCATTTTTGTCCTTGTTTGTGAGGCTTAGTTTTGGGATTTGCTTGAGGAGTTTGTTTTCTGTTTCTCTAGTTGATTAAGGTTTTATATTAACAGCATTGAAAAAAATCCCTTTATTAGAGGAAGACCACAACAGTGCAAATCTGCGTGTTCTCAAGCACGTGCCTTTTCTTTCCTGGTGTTTCTAACCAGTGGTTTATTCTCCTTTATCATTTAGTTTGTAGCCTCCCTACTTAGCCAGGAGAGAAATTAATACTGTTTATAATAGCAGGGTTTGGACATGCAGCTCAGTCAAGCTGAAATATAAACCAGACTACAGATCTTATTTTAAACAAGCTTGATGTGATAAAATAGTGATAATTCAATTACTGATGACAGGTCATAGATTTAAACAACGAATTTGAAGATGGAAGTCAGTAAGTTGTACTGTTCCAATACATTTGCTGCTCGTTAGTTCAAGGACTTCATTAGTATGAAGTGTCCTAAATATACGCACTACACTACTGAGAAATCATGAAGCTCTTTGCTGAATACAGCAGTAGTCTTCTGCATCTTTTCCACACCAGGTTAACCTTTATTGTCATTGCATGTTTTGCAGTCTTTCAAAATTTTGATGCTTTTAAAAATCTCCTGTTCTCCAAAAAATGCAAAAAGCAAAATGACAGAATACTTGAAATGACTACAATTTCTGTCTCTGACTCAGCTGCATAATTTCTCTGTGTACCTGATTAGTAGACATGAAGCTATGTTACTTCTGTCATATCCACTTCATTAAAGCCTTGCACTTTATGCAGCCCCAGGTGCTAGCTGCTGTTTTAACTTCATGCCTCATGGCATTACGTTTTTGTCACATGGATATTATTAAACAGTTCTGTCTATATATTAAGGCAGCTCTCCCCAGTCTGTTTGCTTTTCCATTTATTTCAACGGTTGACACACTTGGGAATCATGAAATCACTTACTTTTTAAGTATCTTCCAGCAAACCTCATAATCTGTCTCATTTCACTGGGACACACTAATGTCACTGATATTTAAAGACCCTCAATTATTTGATGTATTTGGTCTTAAACATGTCTAGTGGGCTAAGACTCATACTTATCACTCATGATATAGCATAATTTGCCATGTATTTTCAATTGATATATGTGGGCATGACCCAGAGCTGAAATGAAGGCTTGTCACTGTCTCTTTTCCCATAACCATTTGCTGTTACGGTGACGCTGCCTTTGAAGCCTGATGCTTGCAAGCAGTGTCTTGCACCTACATGGTGTCCCAGGGAAATTGGTGTGGCTTTGCACATGGGCAGGCAGAAAGATTTTCATTATTACATCTCATTCAGTTCATTATCATCTCAAATATGCTGTCTGCTGCTCTGAATTGACTGCCTGTAGCCATTCCAAAAACACTGATCACTCCTAAGTTTAAATATCATCACTTGTAGAAAACAGTGAAATTAGTTGTAACATATTAAGACTAAGCCATCAGGTTTTGTGTGTTTCTGTTTCTTTAGGAAGATGACCGTATATTGATATCTCAAATTTATTCCCATCATAGAGGATACATTTGGTGATCTATAATACTCTGGCACGACCCTCAGTTTCTCCTTAACTCCATTTTAGTGCATTTCTCCTTTATTAAATTGTAGCTTACTTATGCCTTTCTCAACTTTACCAAAGCAATCAGCACTTGTTACTGGTTCAATACTTTCTTCAGTCAGCTACTGTAGGAGTTATGGTATAACTTTTCCAGCCCAAGAGGTTAATTTGACTTCAATAATTTCACTTTGTAAGGGATTTGTTCTTCTGAGATTGCTAATGGCCTTCATTTTTCATTTGTACTTCTCAGAAATTCTGTCTTCAGAAATTTGCCTCTAGAAGCCCCCATGAGAAAGTATAGAAGAGAACACATTATCCAGCTGATTATATGAAATCATTTTCTGCAACATTCCCAAATGTCCAGTGGTTTCCTTTGTCCATCTTTTCCTCTACTTATCTTCAAAGAGCCTTTTCAGTCATTTCTATTCAGAGCTCCAGTGAGTTCTCTACCCGCTATCACTTCTGACGTTCTGACTCGGTATGACTCTCTCTCAGCGTGACTCTTACCGTTGTTCCTGCTCTGCACATCCTCACGCATGAGCACTTAGAGTGATGCGCTGCATCTGAGTTTGGGGCATGTTTGCTTTGAGACCTTTGGTCACCTTTTCAATACAGAGCCACATGAAAAAGCTACATATTTTTAGCTTAAATTATTTTCATTTTAGATTAAAAGATAACAAATAGAAGAACAAAAGCACTGTCACCAAGAGAGAGTACACAGAGGGCATTTAGTCTGTAACATGCTGTGCTTGCCCTGAAAGCATATGAATAAAAAATAGAATAAAGAGAAAATTGACTGTAGCATAATGACACACCTTATATACTGTAAAAATGCCATCAAATTAAGGCTAGGTTCTGAGTGGTACTAAAGCTCACAGAATCAAATCAACGCATTAACTCCAGAGAGACTTGGCTAGATTTATGCTTCCACTAAAAGCTGCACAGGGTAAAGGAGCTGATTAGCCATTATAAACATTGACATTTTCCTCCTATCTTTATCTTCCTATCCTCAACCTTGAACTTGTTCCCTGGGGATACTATTTGTGAAAGGCTTGTTCAGGGGTGGAGGAAGGGGGAAAGAATAATAATTTAGGTCTGTCTTTAGAAACAAAAAAAGGAATCATGCTGATTTCATCATGGCCAGAGTCATGAACCTGCTGGAGCCATGGGCTCAAATTCAGGTCAGCAGTGTGCCATTCACGCTGAACTACACGCACACATTTAATTGCCAATGAATTATTTAGAACAGACAAGGCAAAATGCATAGGAAATAAATTGAGAAAGTAGACTGTGCTGCTTTGCAGAAAAATGTCTTTGTCTAAAGGTAAAAGACTATGTTTCAGTCTTTGCTACTTTGAACTAGCTAACTCCGGTGCTGCTAGGAAAACGGCTGTGCGTGGAGCCCCGTTAGGTTGGCAAGGCCCATCTGCAAAGCTGGATGAGCGTTCAAGGGTTTCTCCCAACTCAGCCTTTGCAGGTGAAAGTGGTTGCTGTGGCTGCAAGATAGACATACCCTTCTTCACCAAGACAGCCAGCATATTACATGTCTATTCTGTTTTAAGGAGATAAATGTACAGATACAAGCTGCTATACATCTTCACTGCATCTCAGTCACTTCTAGCACTCAGAGGTCATAAAAGTTTTTTAGAGCTTCTTCAAGCTACAATCTAGAATAGGTGGATATCCACCAGGGA
Source organism: Coracias cyanogaster (assembly GCA_033124195.1). NCBI lineage: Eukaryota > Metazoa > Chordata > Aves > Coraciiformes > Coraciidae > Coracias > Coracias cyanogaster. Next base: position 23,363 of record JAVSBS010025620.1, read on the forward strand.
GATCCACCCCCAGCTAATTCTTTTCCCTTTACTGTGTAAAAATATCTCTTTCATGTTCCAATCACTTTTCTTTTGCTGTTTATAGAGGATTGAGATGGGTCTATAAGAAGAATAATGTTAAAATGTTAGAGGACCTCATGTGATGGTTCTGTGTAGCTGCTACTTACAAAAATGAAAAGTGACAGCTTAGTTTCTACCACTCTGACCAAGAAAAGGAGTTTTTGTGTATCTGTAGTTTCTGACTCAAGACCCAGTCCACATTATTCAAGTCCCTGTTTTTTTAAAACGGGAGCAGAAGGCCCTCAGCAATTTCAAGAGTAGACCTGATATTGCCTCCTGTCTCACAGTTTGGACTTATTTTTGTTTACCCTTTTCTTCTGGGCTTCAGAAAGGGGCTTCAGTAACTCTTAAACTGCCTTCTCCATTTTCTTGTGCTCCTTTCACTCCTATCATGTTATAAAGTGCTGAAGTTTAAAATATAAACCTGAAGACATAGCAAATAAAGATGTAGTTTGCCTCTTTCTCAGAAGAATGTCACCTTGTCATCCCCCCGTTATTAGAGCAACAAAGCAGGGACACAAAGATGATTAATTTAGTTGCTGAAGTTACAGTCTGATTATCAAAGTGGATGAGTCCCTACTTTGAAAATAGTCCAAGTGAAGTCAGTGAGATTAATCACAAGGTAAAGGTTCATGCATTAAATAAGTTGTATAATTAGGTATTTACTGGAAAGTTATAATGGAAATTTATTTACAGAAATAGATGTGTAGAGATTTCTCTCAATCAAGCATTCAGGCGTTAGCTCATTCCCACTGCTCTCCTGGTACACAAGAAGGCTTTAATGCTAAATATTTACTTCAAAGGCATTTCATTAACTTGGTCCTTTCTCCAGATGATGGAAAAGAAATGTAGAAATTAAACGTTGCTGATTGATCGTATATTGCTTAGGAAGTATAAGCTGAAAATGACTGTATCACCCAGTGTTTTTTTCAAGTGAACACTAGCACAGTGTATTTGAACTGAGAAGCATAATTTGAGTGTCCTTCCTTGGCAGAAAGTCATTCCCTTCTCAACATGCCACTCTGGCAGCCTTTGCAGCGGTGTACATTTCGGTGAGTAACCAACTCTATTCATTTTCATTTATAGAAGGCAACAGTCAGAAAGCCATTTGCTCTGTGTTGTAAAGCGATGGGTTGCCTGGGTATCCTGGATAGATGTAAGTTTTTATCCTCCCAGTCTGAAAGCCAAATAAAACTACTAGCAGCTAAAATAAAAACAGCTCTATTAAAAGTACAGGAAAGATTCAACTGCTTCACATCCTTTGTTAAGAAGCAACAAAAAGCATAATATTAAAGTATATTCGATGCCTGATATTATTCACAGATAAAATGCAGTGCTTATCTGTCTTACAGAGTGATATTTTAACTTACCATTCAGATTAACCTCTATGTGTTCTGCCTTTTCTTTTTTGCTGTCTTCACTTGACTCACTGCTTTTAAACTTGAGGCATTAAGGAACAAACGTTGATGTGATCTAGTTTCATTTGACCTCCATGGCACGGATGAACTGGCACAATCACTCCCAGAGGCCTCCAAGGCACTACTGCAAAGCAAGTGAATAAAAACCATCAGTAACTAGCAGGGAATTGTAGGGCATGCTGCAGTGATCACAGCTCATGTTCCACACCTGACTAAAGACTCTTCTTCAGTATGGCCTACAATGTTTGTATGAGTGACCACTTACTTGAAGTTTAAAAGAGGAAAAAAAAAAAAGGCATTCTGTCACTCATGCTGTAAAAATCAGAGCAAAACAACAACAACAACCAGTTAAATCAAATTAGATAATGGCATTGTGCACGTACTGGGAGATCGCCAGTATTTATTCTGCTCAGGTAAAGAGCAAAATGTGGAATAATACCCAGGAAACACCTCCACTTAATTTTTGTGACCTCCCTGACATCATGGCCCCCCATTGAGAAATGGCTCTCTAAAGCATCTGGTGGTGGCTTTTGTTAGAACAGGTTATTGCTTTCATCTGGAACGACATCTGGCTTCTGTATTTCAGAAGCAGTGGCTCCTTAGTCACAGCTACAGAACATTTAGGCTCAGACTGTGAACAGTACTTAGGCATAAAATCCTTGTCCTAATTGATGTCAATAAGCGACACTGCCTACGTCGTTGGAAATCCATTCCTTGGGATTGCAGGTCTTCCTACAATAAGGGAGTAAACTTTAACAGGGCTGTAAAATAAAATTAAACTGATTATTTGCAATATTATTGTGTAATACTGATCTGTGCATGAAAGAAATACTGAAGGTGAGAAATTAATATCCTTTTAGGTAAATTTTAAGTTTCTTCAACTGCTTCTTCATTTCTTTCTTTTTTCAAGATGTACTTCAATTCTACATTAACAGACTCCTCAAAACTTCTGAAACCACTCTTGGTCTTTGCTTTTATCATCTGTGGAATTATATGTGGTCTGACTCGTATCACCCAGTATAAGAATCATCCAGTTGATGTTTACTGTGGCTTTCTCATAGGAGGAGGAATTGCTCTCTATTTGGTAAATATAATGTTCATGTAGTTAAGTTTTAGCAAATAAAACTGATAAGGCTGTAATAAGAGTACTGGTATTTTTTATGAGAACCTTTCATTATGGTCACGTGCCATAATTAAAAATACAGTCAAAATGTGTGAAGATGATGATGTTAGGGGTAATATCTTTAAAAATAAACAAGGAAAAGCAAATATGTATTTCAATTTAGAGTGCCATAACAGCGTATAAAGTAGTATCTAATCATCTGGCATTGTATACAGAAACAACTCTAACATTATATGCTTCATTAACTACTTAAAGTCATCTTTCCTACTCCATACTTACAAGCATCACACAAGAAAAATATTGGATTAGTTGGTGTTTGTTGCCAGCCTGAGTTTATATTGCTAATGTTAGCTTTATGATCTCAAAAACCTGGTTAAATTAATTTGCAGCAACTCAGCTGAGTAAATTTCTGAACCTGCAAGAAATCAAGGGCAATATTACACCCTTGTGATTCTTTGAAGCTCTTTTGTGATTCTTTGAAGCTCTTAGGGGAAATTATGCAGGGGCAAGAAGGTGTCCAAGCCAGGTTATTTCTATGCTTTTCTTCTGTACCGGGTTGAAACCGATGGAGCACTTTGGAAGGGTCTGGTCAAGGACCTGTAGGATAGGCCTGTATCTGTCCATAGGAAGCTCATCAAGCATTTGCTTTTGCTTGCTGCTCTCAGTATGTCTCCAGCATGACTGCTGCTGCCCTAGCTGTTCTGCACCATGTCAACCCAGGTGCCTGTGAGCAATCAGGAACTTCTACTGACAATATTTTTGCTCCGGTGTGGGCGGCTGAGCAGAAGAGTCTTAACAGCCAGGGGCATGGTTTTGACCCCCAGGAAGTCAATTGTTAATTTTACTGTAATACTAAAATAAATTCATAACCTGTCCTCCTTGTCTTCTGGGGCAAAATAATCTAAGGTACGTGCAGATGGTCTGCAAAGGTGACCAGGGGAAAAACAGCTTTCACAGTGGCAGAGGAAACGGCAACCAGGGGAGATAACAGAAACCTCACCAGCTACTAACGTCAGTTTCTATGATTGCACCGTGAGCAGAAAGGCACTCTGTTGAGAATATTATTTCAAATTATTAAGCTGTTGTAGACTCTCATAAATGGAGCTGTTGTTCCCATGTTTGAAATCCACAAACAAGTATGCTCTTTGTTAGGTCTTCTCCATGTGCTGTTGTATGACAACGTGCATCAGAGGGTACATTGTCCTGGATAGGCAGTACTTGGTAAACCTGCCCTGAAAACTACACACCAATGAGAGGGACAGGAGGGGAAATAATGTGAAACTACAAATAACTCTGAAAGGAGTGTAAAGAACAAGTAACCTCAGTGATGGAGTCAGACATTTGACCCGTTCGTAGAATATTCTCTCTCGTTTTAAAATGACAGCATTTTACAGTGAGTCTGCTGAATAAGAAAATGTCATATAACTAGATCCTGTTACAGTTCTGCACAGCTTGGAAAGCAATTGATTTAAAGCTGATAAATTGTTCTATCACGTAGATATTGTATTACATGGTTATTATGCAGTAGAAAGGGCACAATCATAAGAGCAGAGAACAACTCGAGCTGTAACAAGATTCAGTAAATCAGAGCAGATAGTAGTTGTAGCTGTAAAATAGCTTTGCCTAGATGACTGCAAACATTTATTTTGTTTTATTTTCGTAACAAAACATTATTTCTTCAGCTGTATCTATTGCTTTATAAAATGAAGAAAATGGAAGGAGGCTAAATCTTTTCCTCAGCTATTTATTGCCATAAACTATGTGCCCTTGTTATGCTACTGAGACTACTTCATACACATCTAGAAGTACCAGATTGAGGACAGAATCTGGATTAAGGGTATACTAGTGAGGAAAGGAAAGTGAGCATACCCTATTGGTTAAGTTGGACTAATTCTATCACTCAGTGTTTATTAAAAGGCAGAAGAAAATAATTAAAATACCTTAAAATCTCACTTCCTTCCATAACTGATTGTCGATGCTTCTGTTCAAATATCAGGGCCTGTATGCTGTGGGGAACTTCTTACCAAGTGACGAGAATGTGTTTCACCCAAATTTTCACAGAGAACCTCTAAGGTCTTTGACAGACCTCAGTCAAGATGCCAACAGAATCCTGCCGGGTAAAAACGGTAGCAGCAGTGATGGCATTGTCCCTCACCGTACAGAAAGTATCCTGAACAGAAACCACAGAGATACAGGGTCTCTGACCAATATCAAGAGGGCAAATGCTGATGTAGAAATAATAACACCACGAAGTCCAATGGGAAAGGAAAATATGGTTACCTTCAGCAACACTTTGCCAAGAGTCAACACACCATCCTTGGAAGATCCAGCAAGGCGAAATGCAACCATACACGCATCAATGGATTCCGCCCGTTCCAAACAGCTGCTTTCCCAGTGGAAGAACAAGAACGAAAGTCGAAAGTTGTCACTGCAGGTAATAGAGACTGAATCTGGCCAGTCACCACCGCGGGCCATCGAAATGAGGTCAAGCTCAGAACCCTCCAGGGTGGGTGTAAACGGTGATCATCATGGCCCAACTAGCCAATACCTGAAAATTCAACCTGGCAGCATACCAGGTTGTAACAACTCGGGTCTTTCTGGCGGGCCAAGGGTCTCTATTCAGTCACGTCCTGGCTCATCGCAGCTAGTGCATATTCCTGAAGAGACTCAGGAGAACGTGAACACATCACCCAAAAGTAGTTCAGCTAGAGCTAAATGGCTGAAAGCTGCTGAGAAAAGTGTTGCATGTAGAAGCAATAGCCAGCCAAGAATCATGCAAGTAATAGCCATGTCTAAGCAGCAAGGAGTGCTTCAGGGCAGTCCAAAAGGTTCAGAGGGAAGCACAGTCACCTGTACAGGAGCCATCAGATATAAAACCTTGACAGACCATGAGCCAAGTAGCATTGTCAGAGTTGAGGCCCATCCAGAAAATAACCGACCTGTAATTCAGATGCCATCAGAAGGGGAAGGGAGTGGATCATGGAAATGGAAAGGTCCTGAAAAAGTCACCCTTCGTCAGACATATGAGCTAAACGATCTTAACAGAGACTCTGAGAGCTGTGACTCCTTAAAAGACAGTTATGGGTCAGGCGACAGGAAAAGGAGCAACATAGATAACAGTGAGCATCACCATCATGGAATTACTACGATAAGAGTCACACCAGTGGAGGGAAGTGAGATTGGCTCAGAGACTCTGTCCATTTCTTCTAGCCGGGACTCAACACTTCGAAGAAAAGGTAACATCATTTTAATCCCCGAGAGAGGGAGCAGTCCAGAGAACACCAGAAACATCTTCTATAAAGGCACATCCCCAACACGAGCATACAAGGACTGAGAGGAGACATATCAGCTGGTCCGTACCACCACAAAGTAAACACATCTTGACGCAGGTTCTACTCTCTCTGTTTTGAGCTGATTCTTACCTTTGATGTGCCAAATTACCGACCAGCAGCCCAACTGTTGTTGAACACCGCTGATGTGCAATGTGCGTGAGCCTGTGGAAAGCATGTGGTGGGGGGAAAAGCACAATGCCAGGACCTAACTAATGTGAAACATTTTCATGCAGCTTGTTTCTTCAGACTCAAAATGTTTCTCTGAGGGTGATGATGTCAATCAAAACAATGGTCTTGAACACAGACACTTTATTTCCTGAATGTGCCAACTTTTTATTTTATTTATATTTGTGTCCAAAATCGACTGAATTTTTCGCAGCAAAGGCTGTATCAGTGGTATATATTCACCTTTGCAGAATTTGCACCGAATCTTTAATGCGGGATGGTGCTGATGATAACTTTACATGTTTTGAAGAATTGCATACTTATTAGACTCTACAAACACATGACATATTGATGTGCAGTTACTTTAAAAGTAATATTGCTAATACTATGATGATGCTGGCTGCATTCATTTAGCGTAGGAAATATTTACAGCTTTGTTATAGTGGATCTGTCACATTCAAAGATTGCAAAGATTTTGTGTAGTTCTTTAAGATGTCTACTGCAACAAAAAATGTGTGGGTGACATTCCATTAGAATGGAATAACTATATATTTTGAATAGTTTTGCTGCTACTGCTCAACTTTTGTTTAAGAACAGGTGCTACTAATGAAGAGGCTGCTTCTTAGTGGGCTAACTTGTAGAATTGTTTTAAATTATGTTTTTTAAGGGGTCTTTTAAAGTACAACAAGTAATTCAGATTTTACATTTTTAAACCTCTTATTCTGTCCTTCAGCAACCCTTCCATTTTTCTATTAGTTTTTAACCATGTAATGCAGGTTTTTAACCAGTAACTGCAAGATGTGCAAACATGAAAGGTGAGCCATGAGTAAATAAGAATAAACGGCCACTTTCCTGACCAGCTTCCAAGGAGACAGTAATTAACATCAGAGCTCACACGCAGAAGCAGTCATTCACCTCACTTGCTCAGTATGCCACAAGAACAATCACAAGTTGCACCCCAGTCACCACCATTTAGGGGATTTATGCTTCGCTTTAAAAATGGAGTCCCTTGATATTGCAGAATCACTGAATGAGTGTTGCGTTGTGCCACTACTACTGTTCACCTCAAGACACCCTCCAGAACCTTCTTAAGCATTACATTTTTTCCCCACTGTGGCCACTAAGGATATGGAGGTTCTCTGCACCTGAGACAACATGGATTATTTTAGTAAATTGAGCGTCAGATATAATGAAAGAACTTGCCTGCTAAAAATCTCCATTGCCAAAAATTGTTGACAGGATAAGCTCTGAAAGGAATAAGCATAGCATGTCCTGAGCATGCTAGAAGAAATGCCTGATTGCATTTGGCTCTGACTTAATTTAAACCACGAAGGAAGCTGGGGCAGTGCTCAGCCAGGGCACCTCCTCACTCTCTCCTAGATTATTTCTACATGAAAGAGAAGTGCTATCAGACACTTCCCAGCTCCCCTGCTGGGGAATGGCTTAGCAGTCCCCACACTGAATAAGTAGTAGCAGATCAAGTCTGTTCTCTGGCTTCTTCAGAGGAGTGGTTTCCTCTAAATCCTCTTATGATTTAGGGTTTCAGAGAACCAGATACATACTACATAGTTAGAGCCTGTCTGCAGACCCTACCCCACAGAATTCTGAGGAAAAGCTCACCCTACCTCAACCAAGTAGGAGGTAGAAAGAAGAATCATCCCATCCTAAGAAGATAAATAGCACAACACACACAGACCAAATAAAAAAAAAATAAACCACACAAACAAAAAACCTCAAAACCAAAACAAAATCCCGACCCCAGCCCTAAGTAATTTCCGAAGTATGAGGATGGTGTTTGCTCATCTGTACAGAAGAAGGGATTCAGAGGCAATGGAAAGCTTTCTATACCTTCCCAGTTATACAGGTGTGCCAGGCTTAGCTGAGTGCTGTCAGCCAGCCCTGTCCAGCAGTGCTTCCCTTACCTGCTCATCACCCCGTGCTGTGGAAGAGTGTTCGTCCTTAAGGAAATGACCACACTTTTCGTGCTAGTAATAGAAGACAAGCCCTTCATACATCTGATGGTTGGCAGGAAGTATTCTGCAGGTTACATGTAAGACGCTAACCAGTGGGGTTGCAGCATATTGTGTATGTTAAAGGCACAGTATGTTGAAGACACACTTTAAGGCACATTGGCTGGGAGAAAGAATCATAGAAACCAAGGTGTGTGGGGGGGGAAAGAGTAATTTTTTAGAAATATGTTCTCAGACTCTAGTATTTACAAGTCAGGATTTGTTTTTCTTTTTAAAAGGATGAATCTTTAGTCCTTGGTATTTAATATCAAATTTTGTACAAGATTCCTAGGAATTACAAACACTTGGATTGTCATGAACAAAACCCTTTGGATTTAGTTTAGTCTAAGTACATGATAAAGCAGGTAGGATTAGCTTTAAAGGAATGGGTAAGACACAATCACTGTTGGCTTATCAATGCAGGGAAATAAGGTACAATCATTTGTTAGTTTGTAAGTGCAGGGGAAAAGAACCTAAGTAGATGAACCTGGAAATAATGGATAATTGAAATGGAGAATAATGGCAATAAAGCAAAGATTAGAAAATGTTCCCTCTGGCGATTTAGCTGTTTTGGAAACAGCGGGATTCCTGGTGGGAGTGTTTGTTCTTTATTCCTTGGTTTTAGTCAGATATATATTGGCATATATGTTGCTTTTATTACTCTAAAACTTGCTGCACTATTTCAAGTGCAGTGTAATATTTTTCCTAAGGTTTCCTATTTCTTAACAAAAGATTTTAAAGCTCTTGTGTAATCATTGAAATTGTGTTCTTTACATAAATATTGATATATTCTTTTTTACTCAAAGTGCCAAAGGCTACTGTTTTTAATAATGGCTTATCAACTTATATTACGTTAGAGAGCAGAAATGTAATAATATATACATTGGAACTCAGACCTCTGCATGTATATTTGATAAGGAGCCTTTTGTAAAATTACTCTTTGTTTACATTCCACTGATACCTTAATTTAAAATTAATCAAATAAATTGTCAGGTGTCATCTTCTTAGTGTTCTGATTTTCTTACTTGCTAACAGGCACGAAATTCTTCATTAGGCTGTGCTTTACTGAGAAGAGAAAATACTCAAAATATGTTTTTAAATGAGAAATCTCTATATAAAGTATTGTGTTTAACAAAATGTTATGCAATGTTTTCAAATGGAAAAGAATTTGTAAATTGCTATAAATGTATTTTGTTAAATAAGTACAGATCAATGCTGCTGTGTGAGTTTACTGTGCTAACATCATGAAAATAAAGATAAAATTCCTCATTGATGTTCAGTCATCTCTGTGGTTAAGCAAAGTCTCATTCCCCTCCAAATTATTCTTCAATATTAGGTATAACATGTCAAAGTGGTCATCAGTGGGAAACCTCAAAACTTGGTGTAGTTCAAGAAGTTATGAGGAACAGTGGAGAAACAAGCTTGTCTCTATCCCAAAATCATTGTACAAAATAAGAAAGCAAGTGAATTGGGAAGTTTACACTATGCAAGGAAATATCTGCTAGATCATAGTGCAGGACCACCTGCACTGCTAAGCCTCTAATGCCTTTGAACCACCTGGCTGGTCTTGGTCATTGCTGCTGGACACAGTGAGGCCCAGGGAACATGGGAAGATGTCAAGAGCAAACCTGAGAGGAAGGGCTGTCCCCAGCAGAGGAAGCTAGGATGCAGGAGTCATCAGGTGACACAACCTTTACTGGCAACAGTGACAAACCTTCTGCATAGCAGCATGCTGTCACAAAGCACTGGCTTATCTAGTATGTGACAGCAAACACTGTCTCCAAGCCTGTCTTGAAACACCCGGAAACGGGACAAGAGCAGGGCCCTAAGCACCTGGAATGGAAGACACTGCTGTAGCTCAGGCATGTGTAGACATTGCCAATGGCATAATAATAAAGACCACAGGGACTAGCAGGGCCCCAGCAATACACGGCAGCAGAGCGAACTGGCTCTGAGAAGCTCTCCCTCATGTGCCTGGGCCTTTGTGCAGGCTGGCACTTTGTAGCTGTGTGTCCTAGCAGGTGACCTGCCTCGGCTGGGGTGATGGAGAGACCGGGCAGCTGATGGCACTGCTGGGTCACTTGGTTATCCCTGTCCCAGGGCTTTCATGACAACGTAAGATGGGGGTCCTTGGGCAAAAGAGCATCGGAAAACAGTATGTTGTCTCTCAGAGAAATGGAAGCGTACGTACAGTTGGGATACAGCCTCTTCTGTCATGACTGAAGGAGCTCTTTGTGTGTGGCTGGGCCTGGAGAACGTCCTGACTGCACTGCATGTGTATGCAGTTTCAGGAGAGGCCTCTCCTTTGAGCAGCAGCAGATGCTGGCATGGCAGCCCATCATCTGCCGCAGCAGACAACTGCTCTGCATGAGCCTGTGTGAAGCATGAGGGCTGGGGACCAAGGTTATGGTGTCCCACCCTCTAGGACATGCATTGGTAGCCTGGGAAAGCTACGGGCAGTGATAGCCCAGGTATGGCTCAGAGAGACCCTGGGAATGAGTCCGAGAGAGTAAAACAAATCTCGCTAGGGTATGACTGCCGAAAGCTGATGTCTAGTACAAATCTGATGAATTCTTCTCTGGGAACGGCTACAAAGGGGCCTAGACAATTCAAACACACACTTTAAAAGGCATGTTTTAAATACCTAAAGTTAGGCTAAAAATAGCCCTGCTCAAAAAAAGAGTTAAGATGAGAAGTCATCCAGAATTCCAGCAAGTCTGCTCAGACCTAGAAAGCACCTCTTACTTTCAAGGAAAAAAAAAAAAAAAGATAAATTTCATGAGATTTATGAAAGAGTCCTCTTTTCACTAACCTTTTTTGTGATGCAAGTGAAAGAATTCAGATACAAGTTAGCAAAAAAATCTAACTTACCCGAGAAAAGAAAATGAGTCAGGAGAAAGTTCTAACAACGAGTCAGGAGAAAGTTTAAGGTGCTTTCCAAAATGGAAGATTAAGCAGCACTTTAACAAAGCACAACATCAATTTTAAATTAGTACGTGATGTTTATCAAGTGGATTAGACAGATAATTAGTACAATCAGTGCTTTCTTAATTCCTCTTCAATTATTCATCAATTATGAAATTTGATGAAATTATTCATCAAATAATTGGAGACGGGTCACCATAAAACTATTAATTTCCTCCATGGTTAAGATACAAAATGCGCCCAGTTTCCAAAGCTCCTTGAGCTCTTGCCATTGGGAGGAGGCAGAGGAGAAACCAAAGGAACTAATGAGAGCATATTTTAATCTGTGAAGTGACACAAAAGTTACATGGATACATTATGAGATTCAAGTTTAAAAATCTGGAAAATTACAACAAGGAAGAAGAGGAGCTCATTCAATACTGGACATGGAACTAACAGCTCATCAGAGGAGCATATTGGCAGGTCAAACTCACAGAGCTGTGGTTTTAGGAAGGATGGTGAGTGGGGCAGTAGCCGCTGTGCGCCGCTAAGCAGTGTTAGACTGTATAAATGGTCTGTTCTTATACAGAAAAACCTGTAGAGAAACGAGTCAAAAGATCTGCTGCCATAGGAACAAATGTAGCTGCCAGATATACTGCATCATTACTGCACTAAGGACAAAGCAGGGATCAGCAGTACACCACAAACTGCATCTAACTTGCTTTGTTCAGTAAGAATTTAAAATCTGAAACAGATATTTGATGACCAATTATTATATATTAAACAACAGCTGCACAGACTGGCATACTTTCTGACAGAACTTACTAACTAGTGGAAAACTGGAGATAACTGTAAAAATTAAGGATTAAATAACATCCAGAAACTTTATTTGCATCCTCAGAAAAATGAAAAAAAGAAACAGTGCCCGATTCTTCATTTCTTATACAGGCGATACACCTGTAGCAGTTACAGGGCAGTTTTTGCACCTATTTCCCACAGAACAAAGTTCAAATTCCATATTTCTAATGCAAGACCGTCTCTCCTTTTTCAGTCAATGGTACTTTCTTGTACGTAAGGAATTGAAGTGCCAGAACATACAGTACAACACTGCACATCTCATCTTTTATTATAGCTAGTCTTGTAGAAGTCTTGTAAAGACTTACCAGACTGTTCCACCTGAAGTGCAACTCCTTTATGTAGAATATCCCAAATCTATCATGTTAAGCATAGAAGTGTTTAAAGTACTTTCAATCTACATCTTTTTAAGAAGACAAATACTTTCCAAATATGGAAGCAATACACATTTCTAGACGTTTTTCTGAGCATCTGGTTGATTCTGGTGGCTCTTCACCTTGCTGAGAAAAGGACTGCCTTTTAGCTCAGCAGTTTTGGTCTCTGAACATATTACACCACATCTCTGTTGATTTTATTGGCTCTCCACCGAACACAAAGTTCAAATCTATGAGTCTTCTGCTCCTAACTGCCTGAAAGGAGTTGTAAGAAAGAAAACTCTTCTGTTTGGGTTGGCCTTGTTCTTACTCCTTGTGAGTGCTTGGTATATACCAAAGTAATGAGTGCTAATTAAGAAGGTGAGATGAAAGGACAGAAAATTTGTATATTATAGGCTGTTTATTTTCAAACTGTCACCTGCATCACCTAAAAAAAAAAAAAAAAAAAAAAAGATGTAGTTGCTCTTGGGACAGTAAAGACCCAGTTATAACGAACAAGATCCTTTAACTATGAGAGTGGATGTTAAAAGTTTCTGCGGCTCTGTGTGTTAGTTAACATAATCACTCAGTGTTTTCAGGATCTGAATTCCACTGAAGTGACTGGAATCGGATACATCTGGGGGAAATGTATACTGTCAATTCAAACCAGGATTAAATAAGATCATACACTGAAATCTAACAGGGAATCTTCTAGCTGCTGCTACCTCTTACAGCTCTGCCAGGTAAGCAGTCCTGACATGACAATGTCAAAATATGGCACACACATGGACACGTACATGATTGATGGGTGGATTAACTTAACTTCTAAAAGATTAAAAAAAATAAAAGAAACATTCCCTTGAAATGACCAGAATTCTTTGATACCTGCCACTAAGAGATCAGATGCACCATCCTTAGAATGTCTATGTAGAACACGTGGACTCACCCAGGCTCAGTGTAGCCCTGACTCTCCTTGCAGCATGAGTAGCCTGTGTGAGGCTTTGCGCTTTGACAATGTTACAGGCTTTGCGCTTTTGACAACGTTAGCAGTAAGGGCTTGGGAAATGACATATCTGGGGTAGTAGTAGCAAGGGTCAGTGATGAGCCAGCATAGTAATTGCTGACAAGCAACAAGGACAAGAGGGGAAAACAACGAGGTCTGGAAACCTTTGCTGTCTCCAGTTTCCTCCATTCTCCTTTAATGCTCTTAGAAAAGTGGAAATCCAGGTATTTCTTAAATTTTATACTATTTAGCACTCCTCACCATAGCACTGATGCCATGTTCTAGTACCCTTCCTTCTTTTCTCACAGAAACTACAACTCCATACAATAGGCTGTGCTTACCCATTTCTTCCTTTTACCATATCATTACTTTTCTTTTTCCTTAGATTGCACATTCTGGGAAGCACAAGCTCTCCCTGTGTTTGTCGTTGAATGGTGAGAAAGGCAGTGATTGTAACCTACATAGATGGCCATAATACAAATGTCAAAAAAGTAACACTAGAGGCTACTCTCTGCCAAGCATTTATGTGCCAGCAGTCAGGACACCAGGGCAGGTGCTGCATAACCCAGCATGAAGTGTACCGCAGCCCACTGAGACTGTCTTGGACCCTACTGCACTGGCAGTACAAAGCACCGGCAGCGTTATGCCCCCTTGTCTACAGAAACAAAAGCTGACTGACACACGCTTCTGGCAGGCTGATACTGCTCCAAGGTACCTATTTTAAATGCTATCCATTCCTTCTCTCCCTACTAAGGAAGGACAAAAAGATTCTACAGAAGGGAAGTGCAACTAATGTGCAGTACCGTCACACGTAGCTTTCAAAACGGGAGAGTGTCTTTCAAAGCAGATCAAATAATTAGCACTAACAAAGCCATCAATGCAAGCAGGGGCTAATTGCTAACAAATGAAAGCAGCAGCATCTCAGCTCTTTCCTTAATGTTAAAATTCAAAACCTCAAAATGAGACATCTTCTAGCTGGAACCTTGCAAATGTCCTAAACCTCTCTCTTACCAATCTGTCTCTCCTGCCCATCAAATCCGATTGACTGAAGGCAAATTGTATGAGCCTTTGTACTACGTAAGCTCCAGTAATTCCTTCTTCTAGAAAGCCTTTCATTCCTGCTCACTGTTAGAGGTGAAAATATATGTTTGTGAAAAGAACAATTTGGCAGAAAGCAACCCATCAGCTCGCATTAGCACTACTCCTGGGTATGGCAGCTGGGATGGGCCAACGGCCATAACTAGCCACCTTCTCATTCTACTGAACCTCTCGAGAGATAGTGATGAGATCTCATTGGCCCAGTTAGCATCTAAGTCTTGTCAGACGATCTTTTCTCAGACTTAGTGGAAATTGTTTGGATAGATGAAGCTACAGAGCTAAAAAATACTGAGAATGACATGTTATGACATGAATTGGTCATTCCTTCAAGGAAGAGAAAGGATTATTTCTCTCTTACCATTTCCCTAGCAACAGAGAAAATGAGAAGTTCTTTTTCATTTATAGAAGAGCCTTGATTTCAGGATTGCTGGGAAATAAAAGCATCTGCTTGTAACCAAGGCATCTTCTGAATAGCACAGGACTTTCAATTAAAACCCTAAGAGCTTTTTAGGCCTTATGTCTTATTATGGCAATTATTTCAGATAAAACGAAATTACAAAGCCTGAGGTATGGGAAGGCTTTCATTACATTATGTAGTGCTCATATTACAATCCCTCCCTAGGAGACAACTTGCTTGAAAAATACTATAAATAGGAGCCTACATAAGAGGATAAATAATTATTCATCTGCTGATAAATTCTGACAGATAGTCTTTCCTCTGCAAATTGAATGAAAGGCATAATCAGAAAGTCCTTGATCTGTTAATGGGCAAATAGCACTCTGAATCCAAACTACCTTGAAAAATACTGGAAGCTTTAAAACGTTAATTTACATTTTTCCCTTTGTCAGTGAGGTAGTGTCACTGAACTCCAAGCATCATATTGACACAGGCCTGTGGGAGTTTTGTTCATTTCTATGTCGTTTTTTTTACTTTTTCACCCTATTCATGTTTAGTAGCGTTATTTTCAGTCCCACTAAATTCAGCCTACGTTCTCAGGCATTGCTTTTTGTCAGGGAGGTTGGCCACTGCCTCTCAGTTAAGGCAAAGTGTTGAAATGAATCATAATTAATTCATTAAACCAATATAAGAAGCCCAAAATTTCTTACCACCCGCTACACGTGTTCTTTAGTTAGAGTCATTGTGTCAATGTCAAATGAACAGGCAGTTAATATTGGAGAAAAAAAGCAGAATAAGCTGCAAGCTCCAACTATAATCCCATTATGTAATGGTTGCTGGAGTCTCCAAACTGAGAATTGCAACTAGTCTCATTCCTTATAGAGACTTACAAAATTTTTACGCAAGGCACTTAGATGACTATACAAGTATATATCATTAAATAGAATCTAGAAATGGAAACAGACACCATCTCCACAGCTTCTTTACTTCCCTCCTGCCAGTTTGCAGGGAGAGAAGGTGACTACTGCTGAAGATGAATGAGAAAAATATTTCTCCTTTTTCACAGACTACTTATTTTAGAATCACTGTGCTGCTGACAGTTTGGGGCCTGCTACAACACCAGATCTGAAAAACTGGAATAACACACCTCTAGTGTACAAAAAGATAATGATTTTAAAGAGATTTAAAAATACATGAATGCATAACAACCTGTCTTCCAAAAATCTTCCACTGAAGCCACGGGGGAAAAAAATAAAAGAAGTAACAAAGGTTTTAACCAATGTTATATGGCCACACTTTTCAGATATTTATAGATACTTTGTGGAACAGCTGAGGGCTTTTTTTTTTCCCCCCCATTTTTGCCCATGAAATGAAACATTTAAAATAAAATTATAGTATTTCATATTCAAAATGAACCCTCCATGCCAGATCTCTGAAGAGTAACGATGCTAAAAATAAAACGTTACCAGGGAAACTGAATGGAACAGAAATTAGCAATAGGGTCTGATCTAAAGCCACTGAAATAAATGGGAACAGGATCAAGCTACACTGAGGAAAATAAATCCGTGTTCCAGAATTTCCTCCTTTCACATTTTAGAGGCTCCTTCTCCATGTTTGTGAAAAAATGAGTTTGAGATGAAATAACACATAAGTTGTCAACAGAACACAGATTCCTGAGATTCACTGTGCTGGGTAGCGTGAATTCAGAAGCAGTGTTAACCTCTCTAAATCCATGGATTAAACAAGGGTACATTTACCATTAAGAACTTTGGCAAAATTCCTCAGCACACGTAGTGGCTTTTGTATTCATGACACCACACTGCAATATTGAGGCTTTTTGGTAGCAAAAATTGTCACCGCTCTCTGGAAGTAAAAACTAGAGAAGGTAAGGGTAGGGGAAGGATACAACAAATCCTGGTTAAAATGTGTACCTCACCAGATGTAACTGCTTTGTCTAAGCCTCGAAAATACAAGGCTTTCATCTTGCAAACTGTATCAAATATTTGAGCTTTTAAGAATCAAATCAGATAACAATGGCCAAATTAAGAATTAATTTTTCCCAGTGTAATCTGAAGTAACTTCTATGCGGTCAGTGCCGCCCTACAAATGAGAGTGGCAATAAGGTTCACAATACAGGAGTTAATCAGTGATTTTTAATGGCTACTTAATTGCGGTTCCTAAGCCAGATTTCTATATGCAACCCAAACACAGCTCAATATTATTGGTATTATTAATCATTTGTTCAGAGTTGCCACTGTGGGCTCAACCTTTTCAAGCTGATGCCCCAGGATTCAGGCACACATTTGCAAACTCAAGGGTGGATTTTCATCATGCATTCTTGACAGCATTTGCATCTTCTGTGTAATTACTCTAGCTCAAATAAAATGTAGGCATAAGGACCACAGAGAACAATATTTTCCTTGCTTACATTTAAAAATCTTTGTATTGACCTGTAGCAGATATTTTTAATAGATATTTTAAAATCCATTTAAATGTCATTATTTTTGCAGAAACCCTACTTTAGATTTACAGACACAAGCATTTACTTAGGCTTGCAGGCTAACTCCTCTGCTTGGGAAGAGAAACAACAATACGCAATTTCTATCTCCCCCCTTGCACTTTTCTCTCCTGCGTGTCCCCAGCACATCTCTCTGAATGCCAGAAACTACAGCCTGCATTATATGAGTTCAACACATTAAGTTAAATTAACAATAAAACAAAAATCCCACTCTGATTTGGTTACTTCTGAGTCATGTACACTTCAAAACGCTTGGCAGCCATGTTAATATAACTTATTTCCTAAGCATTATGTATATTATGTTCTTGCTACCAAAAAAATAATTATTCACTACAAACGCCTCTTTGTCTTTACAGTACAGGCACTGGAGCCTGTTCAAAATGTCAAGACTACATGGATAGAGCTAAGGGAGGGGAAAGAATCTGAAGAACTTTGCCTTGGTTGCTGTGATCCCACCTGTAAGAGACTGAAAGGGCAAGCTTGGGATAATTCAGGTATGTCCCTCTTCCAGAAAATGTCCAACACAAACGCAGCCAGTTGCAGTGATGTCAGGAAGCTAAATGCCATGTGACTACTTTCAAATGCAGATCTTTGTCTGCTCTTGAAAATTAATTAAGGCTGAATTTACAACTCTGAGGTGGGTCACCTGCTACTGTGCCTGATTCTACAGAAATTAACTCAATGGGCGAGGTGGGACTGATGCATTCCCCAAAAAAAGTCATGACACGTTTTTCCTCTCCCCCCTGGGAGCCCAGTCTGATGTGCCCTACTCATTTGACCTCTTCTTAATGAGGAAAATAAGGCTGGATCTAGGCCAGGTCCTCAAACTTTGAAATCAGTCAATAGTATTATTTACAGAGAAGCCAGTGTTCTGTAACAGCCAAGTAAAAATTGAAAGCTCATATTGCAATTAAAAACAAAAAGCTAATGAGGAGGTAGGCTTAGAGTATTCTTAAGAGATTTTGACGGACTGCAGGTTTTACAGTCTTAAATAATTATGCATTGTAATGAGCAAGGTCTTGAAATAAATAAAAGTAATCAAGACCCTGTATATATTATGGGGCTTGTATTTTCTCTTCCATGCACTCTACTGGCACACTACAAACAACCTGTTTTCTGTCAGCAACATTTTACCTGACCAGCAAGCCCGTGTGCTTCTATGACACGCAATGACTGTATATGAGAATGTCTACTGAGGACACTTGAAAACATGATAATATTTTGTAACACATGCAGATAATAGAAAGGTACAGAAGAGGATATAACTATTTTGTGATATAAAATAACATTAGTATGCAAAATACAAAGTTATAAAACAAGATCAGACTGCAGCTTTTAGTACAAAGTTATACAATTATAACTGTCTATATCATAAAAAAGATTCACAGCAAGCAAGAGTAGTAGAAAGAGAAAGAGCCACATGGTAGCTTTTCTGAATGGCTTCTAACTAAAGTTCATGAGAAAACAGGAGATAACCTGCAGGAAAAGTAAGCGATAGTACAAGTCCATGTAAATGTTCAGATAATCACATTTAACACCCAGCTTGCACAGCCTCCATCATTGTCACATAGCTATAGAATCATGGCACCATTTAGGTCAGAAAAGACCCTTAAGATCATTGAGTTCAACCACAAACCCAGCACTGCCAGGTCACCACTAAACCATGTCACTCAGCGCCACATCTACACACCTTTTAAATACCTCCAGCAGTGGTGACTCCACCACTTCCCTGCGCAGCCTGTTCCAGGGCTTAACAACCCTTTCTGTGAAGAATTTTTTGCTAAAATCCAGTCTAAACCTCTCCTGGCACAACTTGAGGCCACCTCCTCTCATCCTATCCCCTTCACTGGTTTGCAGTGTCTGGAGGTTGAGGCAAGCCTGAGGGCTAGTAAATCCAAACCTCATTCAGCAAGTTGGTTCCAGCAAACTCACTGCTACAGAGACTTCTTGCCCTAACCTGCTCACAAATCTGGTCCCCAGACCAGACAGCTGGACAACACAGGTCCACCACACTACTCCTAAGTGACTTGTATCCTGTAAGTTCCAGGCTGAACCCAAAGAAATAGTGGCCTTGATGGCAGCCACCAAGGCCTGCCATTGTCACAAGGGAAGGTAATAAGTCAAATCTATGTCAAGGGAATATTAAAATTGAAAATGTGCACCTCTACTTTTGATGTTTTGTTGACATGTAAATAAACATAGTAGCAACACTTTTATATTTTATTTATGAGACATAAACCAGAATTAATCTAGAGGGTTATTCTGAAGCACTAAACCAGCATTTTCTTTAAGTAGCCAGTCTACTATCACGCTATAGAGCATAGGACAGCAACACAGTAAGCTACATTTACTTTTAAAAGTTCACCTGGTGATTTCTGAAACAGACTGGACAATTTGAAAGAAGAAAGGCATGGGTTGCTCATTGAAAAATACCTCTTGCTAGGCAGGCCTGCAGCAGCAGCTTGGCTGATGGCAGAATGGACAGATGGCTGCACATCCACCTGGTGGCTGAAATAACTATACCACCAAGTTTTTCTGAGTTACAAAGAACAGCACAATACAAAACCAACTGAAATGTATCCACCTACAGTTGTACCAACACATTTTGATAGGTGCTTTAACTGAAACGTAAGCCTGGCATAACGCAGTGTTTGTGATTACAAGAGAGATATAACACTCAGTGTTGCTGTAAATCCAGGACTCATCCCCCTTGTACTCACCACCACTCCCCAGTGTTCTTAAATCTGTAATTCAGTAAACAAAGCAAAGTCTATGTCAGCTGTGGCTGATGCACACAACACACCGAATATACCATATTCTTTTTTCTTGACATTTAATAAAGCTCTTCAAGACTAATAATCTTATGTGCTTTTGTGTCTTATAATCAGGACTGACTGAAGCTTCAAAGTGAAAACCGAAAGTGTTACAAGAATTAGTGCTAGAATGGCTTGATGGAGAAAAATATCTCAGGATATGGAAGACTACATTGAAATATCAACACAATAATGTAAGAAAAATCTCAGCTGCCTAACTGTCCATAGTTCAGAGAGTTCTCAGACAACATCGTCGTGGTAATACACGGGGTCTGGTGTTAAATGAGTTAATGCAGCCATGTTAAATGACTGTGATATCCTAAACCAGAGCCACCTTTTACTAGTATCTGATTTGAGTCCTTGCACAAACATCTACCATGCAATCCTGACATGTTCCATGCAATTTATTATCATCTAGTTTGGTAATGGATGGGAAGATGATAAAAACTTTCTTCTTGAAAATGTACAGCACGGCTGCTCTTACATTCTCGCTATTCGGTTCTAAGAAAACTGCAGCTGCCACTGGGAATACATTAACATTGACATTACATTTCTGCACAGTTCCTAATGGTTAAAAATGCAGACTGCTTTATATTGCACCAAAATATTAATGTTAACTTCGCTTTTCCAGTTCCAGATGAGACTTTGTTTATAGCCCCTCCTGCAGAAAGCATCTAAAAGGCAACTTGAGAAACACAAAACATTAAAAAATTAGGGTTTGTGTCTCTTTTGGAACAGCAACACACTATTAAAAGCAGTTGAGTGCCTGACAGATTAAGGATTTACAAGAAAATTACTTCAACTAGTTACTGTTTAAAAGACAGAGCTTCACCAAAATATAAACTAGATTAAAAGCAAACAAACTGTGCATTCCTATGATTGCAAAAATGTAAAACCCATAGAAATTACAGAAACAGAGCAAGTTTATTTTTCTAAATCTTGTCTAGTATTTCCCTGCAAAAATTACACAGAATCCCCAGGAATCCAGTCAGTTCTATCAGGAAAACATTCTGGAAATCTCACACAGAAGTTAACCCAATTGCATATTTATAGGATATGTTACCAATGTGAAACATCCTTATAAAATACACCAACTAATAATTTCACACTGTCCAAAGGCTCAATGAAATTACACTGAAGTTCCAGAGAATAACCACAGCCAGCAACTGCAGAGAAATGCATCTGAAGTCACCCTGAGGACGATGGGGAGCGTGCCCACCACATGCCTTATCTCACCCAAAATACAGATGACCTACAGATTCAGCTTTACTTTTAAAATATCCCTAAGAAAATAAACTTAAAAGAAGCAGAAAGAAAATCAGATTTTTTTAAAATTACTTTAAGACAGCAAACACAAAACCTTCCGGTGTTTTGCTCAGACTCAGTAGTAAGACTGCTAAAAGCAATATTTTCAAAAAATATTTACAGCAATCCTGTAGGTAACTTTGTCTTACAAGGAGATCAAGAATTCCATCAAAACTTCTGGGATCGGTCGACAGGCTGAACTTATCTTCCCCCCCAATGGGGACCCCTATTTGGGTAAGAACTCTGGGTTATGTGCACTTAAGTATTAAATGTTAGACTAGCTATTAATGATTATCAATACCTAGGTTTGTTAAATTATATATTATATAACTTATTTACGCAGTCAGTCACTATCACCGGTATCCTTGAATCTGCATATTGTCACAAGCGTATACAATAAAGTGCATTAGTTATAGATATCAACATTTCTGGAAACTTTAATTTTGAGACATAAGGGATCTTGTCTAAGTGTTGCTGCTTGTAGGACAGTCAGCCTCTGATCTAGCGAGGAGTAAGTAGGGATCTGTCTTCCAGTGACGCTGTTAGTTCACCTAACAGGGTCCGAGGAGATCCCCCTCCTTCTTACCCAGAGTGTGGCAGGCAGGTTGGGCTCAAGGGTCCTTGACATAATCACCATGACCTACTGTCAGTGCAGAATATTGATTTAATGTGGTGTAACATCCCCCATTATTATTTATGTACTCTTTCTTTATTTTTCCTTCATTTTTAGGAGATGTTTCAGAATTGAATTAATGATACACAAGCAAGAATTTAAAGAAACATTTAATATTTTCATCAGGGGTTTGTATCTTAAAATCACATCGGTCATGGGATTAATTTTTGTAGTCATAACTACAAAACTCAACATCTGCCATCTTTTAACTGGTCTTAGTTACGGTTAAAATTGTTTCTAACTGTAATTAGCTAATGATAAAAACTCTTCTATGTTTTCATAATGGATGGATTGAACTAACATTTGCTTTCCATGTGGCTTTGTCATTCACTTCTACGTAGCAGAAAACCAAAACAAAGCCAGCATTTTCATATAACTGCTGAAAAGATTTCTTTTCTGGTTTTTTACTTCTCCCTTCATCTACTCCATCTCCACAGCTGTCAGCTTCATCCTAACCCCTTGCTTCCACTGGCAATGTTGATCACAAGAT
>JAVSBS010025620.1:51009-77449 GCA_033124195.1 Coracias cyanogaster
ATGACTAAACAAAAGCCTGAAGCTTCACTTTTCTTAGAAGTATCATAATTTTAAAACAAATGAAGAAAAAACTACACTTTCTTGTCCTACTTCACACAGCCAATCCCCTATAAAATGCTTAAGTGATGCTTCTTAGATGAATGACTAAACAAAAGCCTGAAGCTTCACTTTTCTTAGAAGTATCATAATTTTAAAACAAATGAAGAAAAAACTACACCAACCGATGGACTTTATGAACCGAACTAGCAGAAACACCTGCTGTGGCAGAGCAGACTTTAGAGCTAGGTTGTGCGTGGCTTTCCATATGTAGGTGGGTTACAGGCCACAGTACACACCTATGCAACACACGCAAAGAATAGAACTATAATTCTGGCTCTATGTTTCCATGAGCAAGGATCGGAGAACTAAAGCAGCAATCCCAATAGTCACCTAGAAGAAGATGAAGTCATGGCTAAGCTGCAGACAGTATAATGAGGAAAAAGGCTTGTCTCACAGTATGTCAAAGGCCTCCAGGACCCAGCCCATGTCTCAGATACGAGATACAGCCGTAGCTCCTCTAGAAAACATGTCCAGTGGACACACAGAGAAGCTGCTCCTGTACTGCCACATGGCCCTGCTCTCCTGTGCCCTCCTGACAAAGACCCCAAGGCTCTCAGTCTGCTGGGGCCCTCTGCAGCAGGATAACTTGTAATCCATACAGATATATCTATCCCTTCACCTTTGGGCTCCTAACTCTACCAGATCATCCTAAACTTTCTACAGCCAATGGGAAAATGCAGGTTTGCACAGTAGGGAATTCTGAGCCCTTGATGTCCTGCCTCAAATGTGCTGCCAGGGAGCTGTGACTTCTCTCCATGAGCAATACCAGGAGCCTGTGGAGACCCAATAGTTCCCTGAGCAGTTCCATTAGATGGCCAACACTGAGTACAGTGTGCATCCTCTTGCTGCTCAGTAATCCTCACTCTTTGCTGATATGTCTGATAAGGCACATTGGCCACTCGCTGACCTGAGGACACATCTGCCAGCAAAATTTTAAGTGCCTGTTTAGTTGTTTGTCTGGACATTTACTCACAGGAGCAAAATCATGGAGTGCAAGGGGATTCCTGCTCTCTGGCATAGATAGGATTACATTCTGATCCCCAAATTACCTTGTAAGCGTCAAGCACTAGCACTTTTGTATTCAGCAAAAGGCCTTCTGTCAGGATAGGGACCGTAGGTCCGAGATAATTCGGCACAGTGCCTATGTGAAAGCTCTGACAGAAGCTTACATTAAAATATTTCGATGACTATACTGCTGCAAAGACCAATAAAACAGTGGGTCTGCTTGGATAACTCATGTCATTTAAAATATGTCAGAAGTCCTATCTTGTCTTTTTAGATAAACTGAAATAGATCTAGTATTGCTTGGATCAGAAATGGGAGATAAGGGTAAAGTTGCACTGGACATAGATGAGAATTATTTGACCAAATATTTTCAACTAAAAAACAAGGTTTTTTTCAGAGCTAAAACATTCCATGGAAAAGAAACACTTTAACAGATTTCTTGTTTAAGAGAAAAGCAAAAAATCTCCATGGATAGCCAAATAGATTATGCTGATTTTTCAAAAAAGAGAAAATACTATTCTTTATTATAAATGCCTTTTATATCTGAACATATAAATTTATAATATAAAACAAGAATAAAAAATAAACTAAATATTATAATGCAAATGAAATGTTTTTATTTTCCTGATTGCATTTTTTCCATAATATAAGTTCATTAATATTTTCAAGGGTCCAAATTTCACTACAATATGGAAGGTATTTAAATAGTCATTATTTATAGGATGGGAAAAAAATTTCCTGCCCTACTGTAAAGAAATTGCTTATATTAAAGAATGCTCGGCTTGCTTTAAAGCATATACAAAATCATGCTTTTATTCACTTTAACTAATGCATCAGCAAATAAGAACTCTATCTCCACAATCATGCCTCTTGTGGAATAAATGTTACATGCAGAGGAGAAAATTGTCACCAATGCAGAATTGTTTCATTTCCAGAAGGTGAGCTGCCTGTAGAGTATCTTATACACAAAAAGCCTTTTAAATTGCTTCTCTTTCACACTTGTGTAAAATGCACAATCATTTAAAACAAGCTGAAGGGGATAATGACAGGCAGGCTAAGCAATTGGCAGGAAAATTTCCAAATCCCACGTATTTAGGACAGGTCTTTGGAACACACATTAGCTGCCATTTAGACTGGAAATCAGAAGAGTGTTCTGGTAATAAGTACAATCTTTTACATTCTGTCAGAGCCCACAATATCTATTTTCTAGAGCCCAGTCATCCATTTCTCAAACACTTTCTGTTAATATTTCCTGACAGTTAGCTAGAAACCCAGCTGGTAGACATAGCAACATTAAAACCAGGTAGAAGTGCTAATGAAAGAGCTGAAAACAACAACAATAGAATCAGAAAATACAGTTTCACTATTGCAAAAGCACAGCTGAGTTTTCAAATCCTTCCTGGTTCATAGAATAGCATGAGAAATTTAGATTTTAGAAACACAAGGCCAGTTCCCTGAGATCCACAGCTTAATACTTAGTCATGTAAATCAGTCCAAAGTTCTCAGCTGGAATTTTCCCACATGATGGTAATGAGCTCTATAAAGACTTAGAGGCTTAAGGACATGGATTTTTAATCACATCATATCTGTCTAAATCCATACAGTAATTTAATTTGTGTCCAAAATGCCATTCTCACCCTCTAAATCAAGCCTTTTCCCTCCAAATATTTTTTTTTTCCATCTTTTCACTACCATTAGAAAAAGATTTCCATACTGGGATCTCCCAGCATGCTGTCTGCACCTGATAGTGTGCCACCTACACAAGTTTTGTACAAGTGGTAAGCCTACAGTGTTCATAAGCTCTCTAAACTGCAACTCAGAATGTTTTCTACAGCAGATGTTTTTCCTTGCTTCTGCTTTCATATTTGGTAAGGTTAAAAAAACCCAACCAAAACAAACAAAACCTCAGTACAGATTAACATGAAAGATGATAGAAATATAACTGCAGCCAGCTGAGGACTGGAAGGAAAACCTCCATTCAAGAACATCTAAACAATCAGCATCCAGGTCTAAGCCCACATGCTATGAAGTGAGAACATGCTCTACCTCCAATTTTTACTTCCACAGAAATTATTGAGAGGGTCAGGGCTGTTTGTTATAAGTTTTCCCTATTCGCATGGCTCCAGTGTATATACAATATTGATGTGTATATACAATGACTGAACTTGTGCGTACAAAGCAAATAACCACAGATGGCCCAACATGTGCCGTGTGTGCACAGTGATATGCATGAATGCTGGAATTTGTAGAACAGGACAGCGAGACTCCTGCCGTGCCCTTGAATACGTGATCCACAACAATTTGTTCATCTTTTTTACGCGATGAATCTTTGGGGTTTTTCCACTGAACTCACAAATGTTCAAAGACTATTGCATTTACTGCACTCCTTCGTGGCCACAATGCACGTATCACACTGGGTACTCAGACTTGACAATAATTGACACTGCTTTTTGGGGGGGAATACTGTCAGCAAATCGGCCACATTCTGCTGCAGAGTAAACTTAAAAGTCTAAGACTCAAATCCACCTTAAAATATATTGGAATGGGGCTTATGTCTGTCACCATTTTACTTTCCCACTGTTACCCAACTTTCTGTAGTTAACACATTGCTGTATATCAAATTCATGCAATTGTGTTACTTTTTTCATTCTAGGTAATGTTTTTGCAACAAGTGAAAAGAGTGCAGCTTTAAAACCTCAGTTAAGATAAAGCATGTTAAATCATTAGAAAATTAACATCTAATGGTTAGTGACAGTAGTAACGAGAATCTCTTTTTTAAGATGAGAGAATAAAGCACTTCATTCACATTGTAACACTAACAGGAAACCAGCTGGTTTTGTTTCCAAAGATATTGTTTAAGCAAGCTCAAAAACATACAAATGTAAACATGACTGGTAAGAGGAAGAATGAAAATAGTGTTAAAAGTACAGGGGAGAGTCAGTAAACAAAAATAGCATGTAGGATTTTGTTTTCAAGGTCACTGCAGGGGGTCAGAAAGAAGCGAAGAACAGAAATTCCTCGGCAACCACACGCTGTCAGACAGCACCAGTCATTATTGTACAGACAATGCGGGGACATTTATCTGTCACTTAGGAGGGATTTTAAGTAACATATTGCTCCATTTTGTGTCAGGAAGTTTAAAATATCCTCAAAAAACCCATTCTCTGTGTGAAGTCTCCATGACCATCTCTACTGAACTTCTCACACAAATTGCTTGTCTCGTAGCTCAAAGCTCTCCAGGTCAAAGGCTATGTTGTGAGCTAGAATAAGTAAGTGGACAAATTACATTCAGTGCCAAGATGTGAGACTTAAGTCAGAGCTCTGTTTAACTCCATTAGCTCTTGTGGAGGCCACATTTGTTAAGTAAATTTAGCTACTGGATTTCAAAACAGGGACTCCAGTGTATTATGGCACTGTCTGACAAAGCATTGTGAAAGATCATCAGCTTTAACTAGGAATCACAAAAAGTAAAGCAAAGCGAATGTGCTTTGAGGAAAATATAGGAAAAAATCTCATAGAAGTCTGCAGAAAGCAGAAGTCACTAACTAGATAACCCCTCACAGCACTGTATTAAACTGAGTGTAGCTGTCATTTGGTCTCTAGCTCCAGGTGAGAAAGGTACCAAAATTCTAGAGAAATAACAGGAGGTTCAAAGTACAAGTGCTGTGCTGAAAACCTGATCTGTTACTTGAAAATAAAATAACTTTTTTTTTTAAAAAGAGCTAACATCTGGTGTTCCTTGATATTGTTACATGCATCAATGTCGTCATTACGTAGCTAGAGGAACATATTCAACACTTTCTTACTGAGAAGGAATTTGTGCTCCTGACAGTTAGTGCTCTCATTGCCAGGTTTATTAGACACCGCAGGAACCTATGCGAACACAAAAGTTAAAAATGAAAGAGTAATCAACAAGAAGAGAAGAGTCAATAAACCCCACAAACCCAAGGATCAGTTATCTGAAATTTAAATTAAATCTGACTCTCAGCCACTCATTTCCTACCAGTGCATCTCTGATGGGGCACAGTGGAGTCCAGGCAGAATGCCTGGTGCTCTGCTCCCCCACTCCCGTACATGTATTATTTGCTACACCCCTAAGAGTCAATTCTTCCCTTCTTTATCATGCTTAAAAACAGCATTGCACAGTGGACTAGATAAAGTGTTTCCTGAAAGCAAGCAACTTGAATAGAACTACACGAGAGCACTCTTCCTGCTCACATAAAACATAATATCCCTATGCCGCACGTACAGAACTCCACTTTCTCAACCTTCCATGCAATTTCATTGTGCCTGTTGTGGCTATCTTGCAGCCGATGTGTAAGTACAAACATATGCAAGAAAAATGATACACCTCTGTGTTTAATCTTTGAACCAAATTTCCTCTTCATTTAAACAAGGTCCCCACTGATGCTAGCTGAACAAGAACAATCAGTTTCAGTTTTATCTTTCTTTGTCCTTCACCTTGTTCTAAGAGGTTTTATTAGAACTGTCTTCCAACAGATATTGATTACCCTTATTAAATAAATTTAAAAATTCATGTTACCACACCCAGTGCTGATTTAAAGAGTTGCAATTCATTAATAATAGATTTAGGGAGTCAGCCACTGAAGTGTGACAGAAATTAATCTGTTCCCATTCTGCTTTCAATACCATTCTTTATCATCAAAATACAAAAATTTTAGCTTTTACAGTAAGTGTTATTTCCTATTTCCCTGCACATGTTTTACTGAGGAACAGATCTAGAGAGTTGAAATGTAAAAATACAGACAACAGTTATTGCTTTGTCATACTTGAGATCCTAATTTTAAAAGTCAGCCTTATATTCAGATGCACCTAATGTGAAAGGGAAGCATTAAGACTTCATCGATTGTGAACACATCAATACCTCTGTTATGAGGGGAGTTTCACCAGCGCTCTCTCATGCACACTTCACAGCAAGACTGAATGCTAGTGTGAATGGAATTACAAATCCAAGAAAAATCCAAACTTGCCTTTTTTTCTTTTGGAGTAGTTTGAGGTTTTTTTTCCTGTTTCTTTTTCATTTCTTCCCCCTACCCCAAGACGCTTCAAAAGTCAGTTTTGGAAGAAAGAAAAACACTGTATATTTATTCCTCCTAGAAAATCTGCATTTATGAAAGCTTGAGACTTACAATCCAAAAACACTCAGTGATGCCTCAATACACCTTGTTGGACCTAAATGCTGCTTCACATACTCCTATGCTGTATTCAAGAGGAGTGCAGATAAATAAATAGTTCTTCAAACATATCTGCCAGCTCCTGAACATGTCTTCCAGCTCACAGGCACCCTGCCAGGGCCTGCAAGGAGACTGGAGGAGACAGAGCCAGGCCCTTCACACTGGTGCATGGCAGGAGAGTGAGAGGTAGTGAGAGTAAGACGAAAGAAGAGAGGCTCAGGCTGGCTGTCTCTAGGGACTTTCTCAATGTGAAGCAGTCAGGTAGTGGAGCAGGTCCCTCAAGGAGAGTGTGCCATCTCCCTCCTTGGAGGTTTTCAAGACTGAACAAAGCCCTGAGCAGCCTGGTTTGAGTTGCTGGCTAACCCTGCTTTCATGTTAGACTATAGATATCTCCACAATCCTAATCTCTGCAATAAGGTCCTTCCTTTGCAGATGTAAAGATCGTATAAAAGCTTTCTTTTCCACACATAATCCAACCACTCAAAAGAGGGGATTATCTTGTTGTATTTAGCACTGGTGCAGCCTCACCTTGAGTACTGTGTGCAGTTCTGGGCCACACAATTTTAGAAGGATGTTCAGATACTCAAAAGTGTTCAGAGGAGGACAACAAAGCTGGTGAAAGGGATGGAAAGAATGTCCTATGAGGACCAGCTAAGGACTTTGGGTTTGTCTGCTTTGGAGAAAAGGAGACCAAGGGGCAATCTCATCACTCTCTGCAGTTTCCTGAGGAAGTGGAGAGCGAGGTGCTCATCTCTTCTCCCTGGTATCCAGTGACAGGGCATGTGGGCATGGTCCAAAGCTGCTCCAGGGGAGGTTTAGACTGGACATTAGGAAGCGTTTCTTTTCAAGAGGGTGGTCAAACACTGCAACATACTTCCTAGGGAAGTGGTCAATGCCTCAAACCCGTCAGTGTTTAAGAGGCATTTGGACAATGCCCTTAACATGCTTTAGCTTGTGGTCAGCGCTGCGTTGGTCAGGCAGTTGGACTAGATACATTATTATAGGTCCCTTCCAACCAAGATATTCTATTCCGGTTCAAAAGGCCAGAAATTCTCCTGATCTTAGCTAGCTCGCTATACTAGTTCAACTAAGCCACACCAGCTTGTACAGCCAGCTTCATCTAAAGGAATGGTGTCATCAGATCTGGTTACTTTTGCCCTCCCGGTCCAAATGACCAGATAGGCAGTTGCAGATAGCTTATACAAATCAGTCCTTAGCACAAGTCCAAAGCGAGGCTTGAGCCATAATAAGAAAAATTAATCATATTACAGGTCTGAGCTGAAGGCAGTTACACAAGTTATCTACACATTTCTCTCCCCTGCCTTCACTGTCAACCTTAATTAACAGAACACAAGAGCATTGACTGCATTTGATTTCAACTGCAAACATACCCTCTTCAGGACTGACCAAGTCCATTTATGTCAGGGAGCTGCATAATTATCCTGGAACGGGAATAGAAAATATAAGTTTTAAGTGCCAACAGGACAACAGGTAACTGACACATCCATGTAACTACATTACCTGTGGTCACTTCAGCTTACATTCAGCGCTTGTCCTCTCAAATACACCTTCCTGCCAAAGACAGCTGATTATTTGTCTAGAATTCCTCAATGTGCATTGTATATTATCTTGCTCACATGTACAAGCTACTGCACTGGTACTTTAAAATCCTAGAGAGATAAAATACAGACTATAGAAACAAGTACCCCTCACAAGTGCAGTCAACTGCATGATTACCATTTCTTCTCCCTCATCCTTGTATGGATTGGCTATGCAAACACAGGAGCAGAAGTTTATTCATAACGGTTCTGCACAAGCTGCTGTGAAATAAGCTCTAGAGAAAGAGTAGTGAAGCTGAAGAGCTGTAAGAAAATCTCAGGTATTGTATATTTTATGTCTCCGTAGAGCTACCGCACAGTAATGGCTGGGAGAGAACTGCGCAGAACAACCAAATCTCTCCTGAATATTTCATCAGAGATGTCCATCTCTGAGTTCTTAACAAATCTAGGACAACTGTGTTAAATTCATTTATAAAGTAATCTCTGTGAAAAGTATTTCAGAAAACTCACTCTGCCTGGTTGCCGAAATAAAAAAAGAAAGGACAGCACTGTGTAAAACTGAGTCTAGAAACATTATTCACGTTAATTGGTAGTACTCTTCTGCTTGGCTGATAAGCACGTAGCTCCTCATCAGCTGAAGAGAAACTATTTACCCTACATTTTTTGTTCCTTATTTCAGTTTGGTGAAATAAAATAATAGATTAATCTCCTGCAATGGAAAAGAAAAGCCAAGGAAGCTGTTTAGATTAGCAGTTTCCAGGAATATAGGTCTTTGTGAGAATTCACACTAATCACTGCCAATGGGATCTTTTTTCATAGCTAAGCTTCAATTAGCACCTCAGGAAAAAGCAGTTCCTTGCAAGCTCTTCATCAGGGGAGACTTGCCCTTCTCTTCACACGCTTCGCACGTCACTGTAAAGCTAACCAGTGCACTAATTTCTGGTCAGCCATTTCTTTCAGCCTCTACATCGAGAGCAGACAATGGCTACTAAACCAAAACACAAGTCTGCTAACCAGTTATCAATTAAAAACCACCTCATAGCAATTTATAAGATAAATAAGAGGCTGTATCATGTCAAAACATTATCATAACAATGGAGTTGAAACCACCCAGCTTTACTACAGAAGTGTTACCATGAAACACAAATCTAGATGCTATATACAACTGAGAGAACAAGGGTACCATCATAATGGAAGGATCTGATAGGGTTAAAATATTGCTTCATTCTTATGAAATCCTATTTTAGAGCTTTTTTGAGGATACATATTCTGGGTTCTGACTGCTTATGTTCAGAATTTCTGGAGATCAAAAAAATAAGCAAGCAATTAGCAAATTACCACTGCAATTATATGCATAGGAATTCAGGGCAAAATATAGCTAGAAACAGTATTTCTTTATTTCCATCTGCAAAAGCAAAAAAAAGAGTTTTCTACAATGCTGGACAAGCTTGTATAAAAGGCCTGCAGCAAAACCAATATTGCTGATAAATGCTCTGCTAAAAAATTCTTTTTCAGAAGACTGTCATTGACGTATCCTCCTCTTACCTAGCAACAGCTTCAAAGCACAATGAGAAAAAGTAATAAATGAACACGTATCAAAAAGTGAAGTAGTCCATCTCGCAGGTTTTTTTCAGCAGGCATGCAAAAGGTTCAGCATGGATCTAAGTATGTTCCTGAATGTCAAGGAGGAATATTGAAATATCCACGTGTGCCCTGTTCAGGCAGCCATAATGGTGCATCAGGGTTTTTTGCTTTTATGCACCCGTTTGGTGCATCAAAGACTTTTTGTTTTTGTTTTTGAGAGCTAACCAGCACATGTCTTCACAGCACTCTGATAGGCAAACAACCGGTGAAATTATCACCTGCTGAATCTCCTATGAATACCAGAGATTGGCATTCAGTCCGTAACTGTATGATGTCCTAGGAATGCATACAGATTTTCTCCCTTTAATACTGTAGAAAGCACTTAAGTAACTCAATCTTCCATTCACCATGTCTGTTGGGAAAGGTTCACAACTCTTACTGCTCTTGCATTCAGTCCCTGTGTATAGCAATGGAGCACAACACGCATGGGCAGATCCCAGCACATTTAATATGTTTCATTCCACACCCACTCCATAGCACTCTGGGAATCTGAACACATTTTGCACCAGAAGGGACCATATGGGCTGGTTTTGTTTTGCTCTTTTTTTTCCTCCCCAAGAGTATCTCCTAGGGAGAACAGCAGCTTTGTGCATACTGCTGTTCAGAACAGTCCGTCCCAACAAGGCAAGATGACACCAAGGGAAGAATTGTTTGTTGCCATATAGGTAAGATTCCAAATGGAGCCTCGTTTAGTGGAAGCAATCTTAATAAATATCAGCCAGGGTATTCAAACTGAGAAAAGCACAGCCACAAAATTATTAAATTTAACAACACGGCTCTCAGAGATAAAAATTATTTGGCAGATGCCAAAGGGGGGAAAAAGTGATGTGGCATATTGCATCTTTTTATGACAGATGGTTTCAAATGGATTAATGAGGTGAGTGCTGAATTTCTGGGTTGTGATTAATATTTAACCTCCAGGCAGCAGACCCCTAAGACTGTCACACCTGAGTGGTAAAGAGGCCTACCTAATTGAACTGTTGGAAACAGTGTGCTAATTTGAAGAGTAACGTCCAAATGAAAAAAAAAAAAATATTGGAAAGTAGGGAGGATGAGGAGGAAGTAAAGAGACCTTGTGACAGCACTAGTATGGAATTGGAAATTCAATACCTTTTTCTGAGAAGCTATGACGAAGACAGACACACAGACTGCATGAGCTTGTGTTATACCATGTCAGTTAAACGAAGGAAAAGGATCAGTAAGATACATCATTTTTTCCCCTTCATTTCTAGACAATTTTAGAATGGTAAAAACTTACCTTTCCATTAAAAAAAAGGCCCAAAACAAAAGAAAGTTCATCTGCCGTAATGAATTTTGTCACTGCACTTAGGACATTATAAAAGTTGCTTGCTTGATATAACCCTCAGACTTGGCCTGTCTTCAATACGTCTTCAATACCTCCAAACGTTCCCAGTTCACTTGGCTAAGAAGTTACAGGGAAGTGTATCACTTTACAGTAGGCAGAAACTTTCAGACACTAAACTAAATCTGAAAAATAGTTGCAAGCCAGACCTAGAGTCAGGGATTACGGCGGAGACAATTTGAATTGAATTTATATGTGTAGGGTTGCTGGTTAAACACTTCAGAGTGATTACTACTGTTCACTGTCATTTGCAGTAACTACTGGAAATGCTCTGTACAACAGTATCTACAAGAATTCAAAGATTAATGAGAACAAAATCAAATGAGAAATATTAACATTCTTAGTGTAAACATTTACCACTCTAACAAAAATAATTGGGATACTCCATTTCGTTATCTTCCTCCTGCATTTGTTCTGACAGATAAAGTCACTCTGAAGGGATTTAGTGTCATATTGAACACCTTGCATTTCTCCAACAAAATGGAAAAAGCAATGCCTGGTCACACACTCAGACACTGCAGCTATTCCCACAGTACCTGGCTCACAGAGAGCCTATATAGGCCACAGGTCACTCCATGGCATAGCCTGACCTTTGATTAGGGAATATCCATTATTCACTATTCTCTATTAAACTAGGAAGAAAGAGATTAAGAAACAAATGACTCTTTCTTAAAAAAAAAAAAAGGTGAGAATAACAAATTTCTTTTGGGCTTCAAAATTCTTAATGAGCAAAATTTAAAATGTTTTCACTTTTTTTTGCTAATAGTCCAGTAATAGATTCATTCTGTGGTAACCACAGACAGAATATACAGTCACTAGTCCCTGCCTACAGAAAGCCAACTACAAACAGCTGAAACACAAATGCTCTTGGAAGAACCTCTGTTGTGGCCATACAATTTCCACGCTCAAAATTCATCTTTCTGCAGTGTATTTGAGAACTAATGACCAACGTGCCACACCAAGCTGCATCCCGTTTTACACAGTTCTGCCTGCAAATGAACGCAGGCCTTAACAGCCCAGTCACCATCATGGTGTGTTCCAGGGCAACAAGGGGGGACCAGTATCTTTGTCTTCAGCATGGGCTGGGCCATGCGCTGTGTGAATCAAACATCCCTAAGCATTTTTTCTTGACAGAAAAGGGCAAGAATCTCCTTAATATTGCATTAATAGTGACAAGTACTTTGTGACAAAATGAAAGACTGATACTCTAATTCAAACTGCAGTCCATACATCTGTTCACCCCTCTTTACAAATTCTTTATAGGAAGCATTCATTTCCACAAAAGGCTGTCCCACAAATATAAAAAAATTGTTATATAATGTGTTTTTGTAACTACTGGAGATGAAAAAAGTATACATATATGCAAAACACATAAATACAAACCCAAATATCATACATAAAACCATTCAATATATGTTTAGATATTTTACATAAAAGATATTTTGCTTTAAATAAAATGCAGAATATGCTCTGTAATGATTGCCAACATCCAAAGCATTTGCCAGATTTGTCCTCTGTTTCAGCATATCTCAGGTAGACGTTCAAGAGGTAAAACAATTAACCAAAATGGAATACATGATAAATATCCAAAGTGGTACTTAGAATTCTGCTCTGATAAATGTGATGAAATCCTCAACAACTTCAAGCAGCAAAAGGAGGGGAAATGGAGGGAAGAGAGTTGAAGCTGTTTTCATGATGAAAAAGGACAGCTCTTGGTTCCAGTTTCACTCCAAACTGCCATAAAGCTTAATATTTTTCTTTCAAAGCCACATTTGTATAAGAGATTATGTTTTCCTCTGAAAGCAAAAAAGCTCCATTCAAAGACATTCCCATTTGTTTTTGTCAGATTCTGCCTAACCGGGCTCAGAGCCTACTGTAGCTCTGCGGATCTGTGACCTGCACTTCACTCCCTCTAGGCACTATAAATAATTGCCATGGAAACAGCACTGAAGAAGATATCTGCAAGCCAAGAAGATATCTATAGCCTTTCTGTTAGATTTATGTCTTTTGTTGTTGTTGTTGTTGTCTTCTCCATTTTCCCAGTTAAACCAATATTGAATACATTTATTTTATAAAATACTTTACACACACAACTAAAAGAAAAATTAAAGATACAGGGGAAAAAAAAAAATTGAAGGAGATTCCCACTCCACAATATGTATGTATCTATCTATAGATCATCTTCACATCCTGCATTCCCATTTGCCCTCAGGAAAGACTACATTGCATCTACGCTGCACTGTTTTTAGCCAAGGAAGAATTCTCCCTTACTCATCAGGGCTGGAGTAAATAATCTGTATATGGTATTTATTGAAGAGTGTTCCGATTCACACCTTGATGAGGCTGAGATGAAAAGCTGACAGATGTCAAAGCAAAGCTGAAAGGCTCCGAAACAGCCTCATCAGAACACAAAGGGCAGAACTGAACATGGTGGAATGCACTGCAGCCCAGCCAAGTGCAAATCTGCAGCTCTTCGGGCCTGGGTGTCAACTTGTCACACAGTGAAAATCAGCTAAGTTCCCAATCACTTCTCTTTCAGCAATGGAAAGATAATGCTCAACATGTGGATGTAAAGCTGATAATCTGGAAATCTACAAAATCCTGTTCCCTCAGGATCCCCCCATTAATGAGAGCCCCTGTATATTGGAGGTGGACAGTATTCCCTCTTTCTCCTCCTCACCGCAGGAATACCACAGCTTTAGGCCCTCCCTGCAAACTGTCCAGCTGGTAGTGTTTTCATTGTCGGCTGAAACTGCAGATCACTAGTGTCAAACTGTAAAGAGTCTCCTTACTCCAAGAGCAGTCTACAAAATCAGAGAAAGCCAGAGATTGCCTTTCCCTCCTTTGCCTGGGCTTGTACCAGCTTGTGCTAAACCTGCCTGTAGCTTAGGGGACAAAGGAAGTGAGACAAACCAGAAGGTCGGGACTCAAACACAAGCACCTAAGGAGTAATAACTGTAATGACTGGTCTGTTTTTTTCTTTTCGGTATAACGATAGTTGTCACTGAATATAATAATAAATTTAAATAATTGTTCTTAGCTGCATTACAGGAAGTTTTTGGAGTTCCTTTCCCCCTCCGTGCTCCTCCTGTAAGATCTAGTTTTCTCTCACCTAAGCTTTGAGTGCTGACTATGAGGTATATCTTCATTAAAACACATCAGATTCCACATAATCTTTTACATTTTTTGCCTGTATTTTATGATCCAAAATATTGCTCTCATGTCAGGAAGAATTCATACAGTTCATAATAGTATCAACATTAGCATTAAAAATAACAACTTAGGCTTCCTCAAGGCACTGCTCTAAAGCAAAGACTTCCTTAAGAAAAAGTTGCCTACTAGTACGTAAGCCACTAGCTGTATTCATCTTTTAAGGCTTCTGTCTGTACTATAAATGTTAGGAAAATACTTGAGAAGCCAAGACTTTCTTGGAATGTTTTGATCCAAGAAAGTTTAGAAAAATACCAAATAGAAGGTAATTCATCACAAGGGATATTTGTATTTACATCTTTAATTTATAGGCACTGAAACCAAGATTGCTGTTCAACTAATGTTTGACACTTCTTAGGTCCAAGAGTTAAAAGAACAAGAGTATCAAGATTAAAAACGTATTTATCGTTCTCAATCTAAGATCTCCTAAAGGTGGCTATTTTTTTTTTAAGATTCTTCTCAGGTCTCAGCTGTACCTTTCAGAACTCACACTGTAACTACATCAGATACTACCAAAGCATTTAACATTATGTATATTAATTAACTTCTTTGTGCCTTGTCTTACCACTCTGAGTATCTCATAATAATTACCAATCATCCTTTCACAGAATTATTAAAAAGGTTAATTAATTAATATTTCTAGCACTTCTGAGATTCTCAGAGGGAAAAGCAGTACCTATATGAAAGGCTTTGAAGAAACTGTCACAATCATAATTAAATCAAGGAGGAATTTTATATCGTTATTCTCTGGTTTTCTTTTCTTCTGGTTACTATTTTATTTTTTTTTTCCTGTGAGTTGCCATTTGCTGCAAAGTACTTTGAACTGATTCAAAATTCCATATTATAACTTGCTTTAGAAAAACTGTGAATTGCACACATCACACATTAATCAATCACATCTAGGCAACACAAGTGAGATTTTTTCACCCCTGTGAAAAGAGATGGGCTCAGCACCTTTCACCTCCTTCATTCCTGGAAGTAGCCACGTTAGACCAACGCAAAGACGCAGAGCAGCATAACTGTTCCTTACCTCCTGACACCAAGCAGACAGCTCATCAGAACCTGCTCACTGGGAACAGCAACTCACAATAACATATACAAAATCTACTCTGATCTTTCTGCCACTGTAGTTATGTACTTTGACATTCAGCCTCAGTATCTTCTGCCAACATTTTGAATTAACAACAACAGAGTAACAAATTATTTATAATATATGATCTAGACATAAAAAACAAAACAAAACAAAAAAACAACTAACACAAACCACACCAAGAATATGTGGGTTAAGAAACAGTAAAAAGAAAATGAAGAAATTCAACTCTATTATGTATGTCAAATATGTGCTGGTTTTCTTCTGGCACTTTTCAGTGGAAAGCCAATCCTTTCATTTACTTAAAGTTATTAACCAAATGTTCCTGAGAGACATCCATTTAGTAACTGCATTCTAATTAGAAATCTTCTCAAGTACAGCAAGATAAATAATTTTCAGAATCACATTCAGAATTTAAGATCATGAACGTTTGATTCATCAGAGATTGCAGACTTATTAAAAACAGAGGGTATTGTTTTAACTTTCTGAATATCTGACAATTGGCAAAAAGATATTTACAAAAAGATACTACCTTTAAAAAAATTTTCCAGAAGGATAAAACGCAGGTTTGGTCACTAAAATATACACCTTCAAGAAATACAATTATAACACCAGTGTGCATGCTTCCAGTATTCTCTTCATTTTTATTTATCACTGAATCTGAGGCAGGTTCTGACCTTTATTTTCAGGGTAACCCTACAGATTTATTTCACTAACCTGAAACTGACTTTAGCATTGTAATTCAGAGCTCAGACTTATTTAAGCATGCTTTAGCTATATGAATATATTTCACTGCCAGACAACAGAACTCTGTGTGCCCTGCATGTAAGTACTTTGAGTTCATACACTACCTGTTACAACAGAGGAAGAACAGACCGCGGAGATACATGGCTGGCTGCCAGCACTTGCTGAGCACTGACCCACCCGCTACCTCCGCAAGAGCAGCGCGCAGCCCAGCCTTGGACAACCCAAAGGAGGCAGATGAGCCGCTGGCTCACACAATTGTCTCTGCAGCTGCTTTTTAAAAGTTTCCGCTTTCTGCCAAAATTTTTTAGCTGAAAACTTTCTGACTTTGTGTTGCAGCCAACTGTGAAACTCCCACACAGAAAGCCACTTTCGGAATTGTTCTACTGAGGAAAAAATTAGTAAAAGTGTTGCTTCTGGCTTCTGCATGTGGATATTTATACCTCTGGAAGTTAGTGCATGCTAATGTGCCTGAGGAAATTTTTCCCTTTAGCACTTTTTTCAGTTTGCCTTAGACCTTCATCTGTTCCTTGCTAACTCATTCCCTTGGAAAGTATCCCGAGATTCCCCCACCACCCCTTCATTTTGACCCCTTTATGTTGCTGCAACAGCAGAAAATCAAGTTTTTAAATCCAGTAGCTAGTGGGAAAAGCTTAAAACGTTAAACAAATGGAGCTATAAGCAAAAATGAAGGGAAATAAAAAGAAACTGAATAAATGTTTTTATTTACTTTACGGGGCGGGCTGACTCATGATGTTGGCATGAATGAGAACAGCCATAATAGTAAAATATTTCATTTTCACTCTGTTTACAGGACCAGCAAATTTTCAATTCTAGTCCTACCAGACCAGAGGCATCTGATACAAGTTACTGCTTTTCTGCACTTAACTATGCAAGGTTTCTGAAGAAGTTTTAGCCTAGTATAAAAACTGCTTAAAGCATTTCACAGATGTTAGAAATAAAATTATAAATATAATTATATGTAGACATAAAATTGTTGATCTTTTGCTAAAGATATATAAATTTATATATAATTTTATTATTATAACACATGCCTATATGTTATACCTATAGATACATTGTGGATTTATATTACAACATCATATTTAATTTTGTCTATTTAAAGGGAAGTTACTGTAATCCGATCCGTAACCTTTAAGAGTATCTTGGATTCCATAAAAATCTATAGAAAATAACTAAAGATGGTAGCACAGTTATGTAAGTGTCATAGCCATGGTGAAAATACAGGAACACAAACATTCACCTCCCTGGCACTGAAGCAGAAGGTTCAGGGTGACTTAACAGAGCCTTTCAATACCTGCAACAAGGTTCTTGGGAAGATAAAACTTTTTGCAAACATGCCTGACAGGAGGATGAAAGACAACAGACATGAAATAAAAAGGGAGTTCTTGACTTGACATGAGGAAAATAGTTTTTGACAGTGACGGGACATGAAGCAGTGGAACAGGTTGCCCAGGTAGCCCAAGAAGTCTCCACACGTGGAGGTTTTCAAAACCCTGAGAAACCTACTTTGAACTCAGTACAACCCCTGCTTTGAGAAGTGGGTTGGATGGGATCCTGGGTCTCATGCAAACTGCATGAGTCTGTGAGTCTATGACATGTCTGTGTAAAACCCAAAAGTATACTTGTTTGGTTTTATTTTTTTCATTATAATTCTGATTCTTGAAATGAGAAAGAAATCTCAAGGAAACAGAATAAACATACTGAAAGCCTCTTGCAGCTTTGGAACTGGCAGATGATCACAGTCATGTCATTGTGACAGAGCTGGCGCCTGACTCCTGCGCTGCGGACGCTTCCTGTAAATGCATTCTTCAATACAACCTACCACCACCCAAAAGCAGAGGTTTAAGCTTCAACAGTGCAGGGACTGCACTGATGCTGAGACTCACAGTTTCCATTCAGAAGTGGTGGGTAAGAAACAGTAGATGCCAGGCCTCCGTGCACTTATTTACACCTCTGAGCATTCATACCTTCCACATCTCTTTGTATTTATTCTAACTACCTGTTTGATATAGTTGATCTGCCTGAATAACTGTCAGGCTAAATCTGTCGAGCTAAATGCAATACTGAAGCATGGAGATACTCAGCTCCAGAGATACTCAAGTGAGCAGAGTCTTTAATCACAGAGAACCTCTTTCTCTTAAGCAAGGGGACCTTGTTTTGCTGGTAAGTGCTCAAATAGATTCCTTAAGCCTGGGAGATCCTTCAGCAAAGTTAAATGTACTGTCAATTTCAAGTTGCTTTTTCACTGCCAGAGTGTTCCTATACAAAGCTCTGATGAATGAAAATCCAGTTACTCTCACCACAGTTTCTGGTGCCTGGTGGTTTGTACCACCGGTAGAATACATGTAAACTCACAGCTGTGAGCAACCCACAAGTAGCAGCTACAGGCTTCACACCTCAGCTGTAGATTTGGAGTGGCCTGGGAACTAGTTGATACACTTCTATTCCCAGATGATTCATCTCCATATTAAATTCTGTGGTGTAATTACTAAAAAGTCTTTCACAATCTTCTTGCTCAGAGATGTGTACTCAAGTCATCTGGGATTCGGTTATAATTAATTATGAACAGCGTGCCTTACAAGCACATCCACTTTTATGAACACTTTTTGCAGTGGTTTTTGCTCCTCACAGCTATTTGACTTGTGGTTGGGCCAAACAGGCTTCAGTCAGTGGTGCCCTTCCATCAGAGCACAAGTGGGTCACTGCAATATCTTAGAAAGTAGGCTGCCTTCTGCATTATTCCTAGATACAAGGAACACTTAAAACATCAGACTTCTCCTGTAATTGTGCATGGCATAAGCCTCAGGCTCCCACTACGCTGTTTTTACAAAGGACAACATAATGCTACAGTCCTCAACTATAGCGTCTAGAATTATTTTCAAACTGTGTTTAAGAAAAATAATAGCTAAAATGCTGCAAAGAGGATTTAAAACAGCATTTTTGGTTTTTTACAAGATGGAAAACATACAGATTTACTATATAGCTTTATATAGTTTAAAAATGCTTCTGTAAATATAACACAGGACTTCTGTTTGTGAGGACATACAGTATTTCAGAAGCAGCCATACATATATATACACTGCAGCAGAAGCCGAGCGTTGTTTCCATAACTCTTCCTCCCCCCTTGCTCCCCCCCAAGAAGAAAAAGAAACCAGAAGACTTGCTTTCACTCCAACAGTCATACAGCTGCAGAGACTTGGCTTCTGCAGGAACCGCAGGGTGGTTAAAAGCAGGGCTGTCAGGTTTTTCCCCTTAGTGCTCCTTAATTTTTGTCTCCTCCTGCCCCCTGGTGGGAACAGAGGCTGCGGGTCTGCTGCTTTCACAAAGGCACCTTTGTATAACGCAACCCCAAATTATATTGCATTTCTTCTACAGAACGAGAATGTGTATCACTTAACATAGGAAGGATTTAATTAAATACTAAGAGAAATGCAATATTATTATTATTTAATAAAAGGCTGTGTATTGATTTATCTAAAAATTAACAAAGCACCTGCAGTATTTTCACAATGTTGTGATAAATATCCTTTCTATTCCAGCGTGATATTTAATAGTCAAAATAGCAGTCAGTAATGAACATTGCATGTTTATGTCTATATTTTTACTATTCTTGTGAGAACGGATAGTAAAAATATAGACATAAACATGCAATGTTCGTT
This sequence comes from Coracias cyanogaster, assembly GCA_033124195.1. Taxonomy (NCBI): domain Eukaryota; kingdom Metazoa; phylum Chordata; class Aves; order Coraciiformes; family Coraciidae; genus Coracias; species Coracias cyanogaster. The sequence continues at coordinate 70,602 of JAVSBS010025620.1, forward strand.
ATTCAATGGCGTTCTTGTAGGAGCTCAGGTTGTAGCAACATCTATAGCATGAGAGTTATTTACAGATTACAAATTCCTTTCTTTTATTTCTAGAAGGATCAACAAAGATGAAAGCACCGATCTGCTGTGGGTTACAGCCTGGTAGTTGGAAAGGTACTTTAGGTCTAACAGGTAGGAAGGACAACAGCAGAATCAAAGGCCTTAAAAATGTTAACACTTGTCGTGCATTTACCTGCTGCAGTTCCACTCTCACTATTTCCTCTAAAAGTTACAAAATAAGATACTACCAGCACAGGTAAATGCTTATGTTAATCTCTTCCGCATGTCCAGCTGTGTTTAGATAATTTTGGACACATCTGTATTGCAGCGTCAATTTCTTCGTCCCATTTCAGCTCAAAACACTTCTGTATACTCATGAAGTCCCTCAGGCTGCCAGGTCACCCACTGGCATTTCAGCTTTCGCTTGCCCTGCGAGGTGCTGCAGACTCTAACGGCTGCAGGCAGCACACACTGCGCTGGTCACACCGCAGCTCTAGGGCAGGTGGGAAAATAATCCAGCCCCACTCCGTTCACTGAAGGTCTGACAGTGAAAACACCAGCACTGCACTCTCTGAACACACCACAGCCTTTGAGGTAAAGGTGTTTGCAAGGGCTCACTATGGCAACAACAAAGGGAAGACCAGGGTGTGACACTGGAGTACACTCACCTCTCCATGCTCCAGGAACCACCACGGTCCTCTTGAGAAACTGGAGCAGCTTCAGGGGCAGCCAGAGCCCTGTCCACCTCGCTTTCTTCAGGTGCATTTCCCTTCATCATCCACCTTTCCTTGCTTTTTTCTACTGCAGAGAGCAGGAGTTTCTTTTTACCAGGTATACATAAATATATATATATATATATATACACACACAAGCTGATAGAAAAGCTCAATTCTGTTCTCACCCAGACAACAGAAATCTGAAGTAGCTGTAGAGGCATATGTAAGAACAAAACACTAACATACTAGAAAATATCAGAAATCAGAGCAGAGGCTTTATAATTTCCATACACATTGTGGCCTGAATTCTCAGCTGTTACAGAGCTGCACAACTTCCACTGCCTTCAGTTTAACTGCTTGGCACTCACCAAGAATCTAGCCACATGTGCCAGCTTTGGGCAAAGGGAGATTACACGTCTTATTGCAGTTTCGTAACGATTTGCCTAAGTTGTGAATTTACAAGCTGCAGTCAAGACTGCTCTACCCTGCAGAGGCATGTGAAAATGCCCCAGGCTACGTGCCCCAGAATTTCATAACGTCCCTGACTGATCCCAAACCTGGTAAGAAAGGGTAGGTTGAAAATGAACTGCCAGCTGCAGACTAAAACCAGAATGTTTAGAAAACAATTTCTTATGACTGTGTATTACCATAGGACAAACTTCTCTCTACTTAGCCACCCAGCCCAGACTAATTTGTGCTCAGGCACTTAGGGATCGTCTGTCTTTATAAACCCCAGGTTCTAGGGTACATAGGACTGTGTTTTCAGAGCCGTTTGATGCCTTATTTTAATAATGCTGTAACCACACAATTAAAACCTGATGAGATTTCAGTTTGGTTAAGTTGCCAAGGGTACGAGTAGGTGCTATAAAGTATAATTTTAAAAACAACAACAAAAAGAGGAGCTCTCACTCTTCTTACATCGAAACACTGAAAGGATTCTGGTTCATCTTCAGTGACTGTAATTAATTTAGTTACTCATTTATACAAATCCAAACCAGAAATGATTCAGGTGAGGACCTGATTCTGCAATCCCTGTTTGTGTCAAGCAGGATATACGCAGGTGAATAATAACATTCATTGTAATATTCTAATCGCCCACAGGAAATAAGTAAAAAAGTAAGTAGGAAGCTTTGCAAACACTGGGGCTTTCAAGACCCCTTTGTGTAACACCTCTTCTTTTACCTGCTGTGATGTTCCAATGTTGCTTCCCCAAAGCCCAAACAGAGTTGGAGCCAATCAAAGGTGGCAGCAAAGGCTTCAAACAGGCTGCTTCACATCTCAGGGTCTCTGACCAGGACAGCTGACTTCTTTCATCAAATCAAAAGATACAGCTGGGGAAAAAAAAAAAGAGAAGTTTTCAAGACACATAATCCTTAATGAGTTTTCTGTGCCCAAAACCATTGTTTCCCAACCAACTGGTCTGTTGAATACAAGGTATCACTTCTGCCTATCCATCTTGGATACCCACCAAGCACCTAAAGTTACCTGAAAAAAAGAAAACCTCTGGCAGTAGAAAACACAGATAATTCCCTTAACAGATAGGACTGGTTGGTAGATGTGTTTTGGCTCTGGCTAGTTTTTGCTGTGGACCACTGATGGTCCTCCCTCCTCTAAGCAGCATGCAGCAAATTCCTTGCAAAACTTGTATCTGTTCCCTTTCACTAACATCACACTGGATACTTTCTATAGCCTCACAAACTCTTTGTCTCAACCCATAATGGGGGAAGAGGAGAGTGAACCTAAAGTGAGAAGATATTTCAGTGATCTTGTAAGATGTGTGAGGCATTCCAGAAGAGATTACTTCTATATAATCACTAAATGGCTTCCAGATGACCATTAAGTGTCTGAGCATATCCTGCTGAAAGACATGCTGTTTGGCAGTCCCAGTCACCCCACTGTGATGCCATTAGAGGACTTGCTCTTCTTGCCCAGAATGCAGCCAGTATAAGTTACCTGACCTCCCAGACAAGATTTTAAGCTGCTTGAAGGAAAGCTGCAAAGTCCCAAACACAAAAAACATTTCTGCATTTCCCGGTAGTGTTAAGTGCAGCAGAAATGGTCAATATGCCTGTGTGTGTGTGTGTAAAACGTTGTATGTATGTTGCAAATATTTGTTTTCACTGGAAAGAGAAACAAACTGTAGCTAATTAAATATCATGCTGCCTTTGGAAAAGAAAACAGAATAAGAGGATGCTGAGAGGGCTATCTGTACTCGGCCCAATAAGCAGAAGCTGTAACTAAGGAACCTACCTCGCTTCTAGCACAGGGCACTGATGAGCTTTTCCATAGCGGACTGCGGTCCATGGCCGGGCTCCGGCTCTGCACAGCCTGACCAGCAGCTCACCTTCTGGAAAAGCTCCCTGCAGAGGCTCAGCCGCCATGCTCAGTGGGGATGGTCAGCTTTCCATCTCTCCAGACTCCAGCTCTAAGCATTAGGACCAAAAAGTGAATGTCTCAGTTAGAAAATTAAATATTAACACTTGTATATTTCCTGCCTCCCCAGCAGCCGCATCTCTTAGTGTCAGAAGATGTAAAACACAAACACACACAAAAAGGCTAATACAAAAACATATATTATTATTTACCTCAGAAAGATACATGCTCTCCTCTACGTGAAACATATTTTGTTATGGCTTGTAACCAGCAAACACTACAAAAACATTCACATCACTTCACTGGAGACACGTGAGGGAACCTGCTGGCTTGCTAGGGAGCTCCCATCCCGCTGGCGTCTCCTCCTCCCCCTGCTTCTCCAGCCTTGGGGGCCACATTTTCTCTCCTCACACTTTTTTCCCTCACACTTTTTCCCCTTTCTCAAACCCGCTTTCCCCGAGGCCCCGCCGCTTCTCCCTGAGGGGCTCGGCGGTGCCTGCTGAGGGGAACCGGCTGGAACCGGCTGTGCCCGGCGCGGGGCAGCCCCTGCCGCTCCTCACAGAGGCCGCCCCTGCAGCCCCCGCCGCCAGCACCTCGCCACAGGCGCCTGCTACCCAGTAAAGGTAAAATTCGTGACATTTTCTGGGATCCAATGAAGTGAAACGCACACTGCTCTAAGTATGGCAACGGCTTGCTGTTTTTCCTTGATGAAAAGTGCTATCTTTCCCCACTCCAGAAGGGAGTTGTTTTTAGCAGTTGTCTGAAGTTTGTGAGATCCCTTACAGTCCAAGCAAGGTGAAATCGAATTCTCCTTAGTGAAATGAGTGATTGTAATCTTCCACACACATCCATGCCTCGCTGACTACCTGAGCTGGTCAAAATTACAGTGTAGGAAATACACCATTGGCTAAAAAGTGCTTGTGTGAAGGAACTGGTGGATCTTGAGAAATACAGCTATGCTGCCTGTTAGCAGCGGAAGGTGAACTGACATTTCCAACCCAGTTCTCCTAAACCATATTTTTTACCCCAAGAGAGACTGCAAACTGTTGGGTTTTTATCTTAATTCAGAATGAAAAAAAAAAAAAAAATCTTTAAAGAAAAAAAATAGTTAATCACTTGAATGTTTTCCTGGAGGAAAATTCCATTTCCCAACTGCTTTCCTAACTACTTCAAGCAGTCTTCCTTTGCAAAAGCACTTTTACCAAAGCTCTTCTAGTAGAGAATATATTATGCAACCCCTTTTAAAAGACATGTTCATCATCCAAAAGATGTAAAGACGTATCTTTGCTTCTGCCAATGAATAATGTAATTCCGCCCCTCAGATCAGGCAAACAAAACCATACTTGAACAGAGCAGCCAACAAAATGGCTGCCTCTGTCCTGCGCTTTTCCAGCACACACTGCTGGAAAAACACTCGCTGCTCACTTCAGAACGTGCAGGTTGCTAGCAGGACAATAAAGGATCAGTAAATATGTAAATGTGAGTCTAATCTATTTCTTACCTAGAACCTATTAATAAACTAAATAACAGTTTGGAATTAATTGTTGAGGGTACTCAGTACATCAAAATCTGGGGTGGGGAAACCAGTAGCCTCAGATCGAATTTTCTTCTAGAAGTTGCTCTATAGAGACAGAATCTTCCTTTTGTGCACCTAATTCTTAATCTTTGATAAAATTTTAATAGAGTTAACACATAAGGTGCACAAAGGATAATTAAATCCTCTAATTTTATATTTAGAAGCCCACATAATCTCTTCAAAACCAACAACCATCTATTTTTTACTTGAAGCAATGGAAAGTCCATCAACCCTTTCCTCATTCCTTCCAGTTGTTAATGTGTCTGACTCACAAAAATCTCACCTGATCCACACTGATATAATCCTGTGAGTTGCCTTCTTTATTACAGCACAGTTACAAATGGGAATGCTCCTCTTAGGCTGTAGAAGTGCAGCTTAGCTTCTTAGTGCTCGGGGATAAAGAGGCGGACACTTCTGCCCAGGCAGAGGTGACAGTTTTGACAGATCGTGCTTTAGAAATCACACTGATACACGTGTCCTCCTAGCCAAAACCCTGGTTTCCTTTTTCTACCTTCACCACAGGTACCATGATTACTGTTTTTACCTTCCCACCAGTACAGAATGTCTCTTCTTCTGCTGGTGTTTGGTACGTTTGTCAGTAGCTTTCCACAAGTTAGATTATGTGAAAATCTGAACCGTCATTAAAGTAAATAATGAGATAACCTTTGCAATTGCATTCAGTTATTAAAAATATATCTATTTTTAGGAAGTAGATTGTACACCTAGGAGCAATACTATTATTACTTCATTTCTGACTTCTCCAAGAGAAAAGAAAATGTTATTTGTACAACAGCAGTGATTATATCCCTTAACAGTGACTGACTGTGCTAGACACAGTAAATGCATGAAACAATAAAGTGGCTTCCTGCCTCAGAGAGGTTACATTTTAAGCATACGTGACAACAGATGGAGAAAACTCTGGAGTATTAATATTGCATGCATCAGAAAGGTCTATTATCACCATGCATGAATTAGACTGTACACCGTTGCTACTTGTACTCAAAGTCCTTGTCCAATACCACATCTTGCAGGACTGGTGGTGGAATTGTTTTTTCTTTCAAAGTCTGCAGATTGAGTGTTCCCTCCCACATATTTCATTACACTGCTGTCAAAGTTCATTCTCACTGGCATTGTCATTTTTATTTTGAATATGTTTTCAGATTGCAAGAGGCTGCAATGGAAAGAATCACTGACACAAATCTGGCATGCTTTTCTGTAAGCAGTAGAAGGAAACCGTCTGCATTGCAGGCATGACAATCAGCGTTTCCCACGGGTAAGGCTACTTGTTTCCCTCATCTGAAAGCAACACAGAACATAGCTGCACCAACACGCATCATTTACTTTCGTATCAGCGCACCGGTGGTCAGCAACAGGGGAAAAGGAGAACTTAGTAAAATTGAGCATGCTGTACTTGAGCATGCAGGGTCTGGAGCACTTCTGCAGCAAACTACTGACCTGAAAGTCCAGATGGTTTGTAAGTAGCACCCTTACAAGTGATTTTTCACTCTGACCACACCAATTTAAAATCTGTTACGCCTGCCTCTACTGAGAAAAGCTTTTGGCATATCTCGAACATGTTGTAGAGTGGTTTTCATTTTTGAGAAGCTTTGTTTCTTCATCTTATACCCAATACATTTGAACTTTTATAAAAGGACAAATAAAACCGAAAGAATACTCTGTCTAGGCGTATCAAGGATAACAGGGTTATTAGGGGCAGTCAACATGGCTTCACCAAGGGGAGGTCATGCTTGACCAACCTGCTAGCCTTTTATGAGGACATAACCAGGTGGGTAGATGGTGGTAAAGCAGTGGATGTGGTCTACCTTGATTTCAGTAAAGCATTCGACACAGCCTCCCACAGCATCCTTGCAGCTAAACTGAGGAAGTGTGGTCTGGACGATCAGGTAGTGAGGTGGGTTGTGAACTGGCTGCAGGAAAGAAGCCAGAGAGTTGTGGTCAATGGGACAGAGTCTAGTTGGAGGCCAGCATCTAGTGGTGTCCCTCAAGGGTCGGTACGGGGACCTGTACTATTGAATATATTCATCAATGACTTGGACGAGGGAATAGAGTGCACTGTCAGCAAGTTTGCTGATGACACAAAGCTGGGAGGAGTGGCTGACACACCAGAAGGCTGTGCTGCCTTT
>JAVSBS010025620.1:77549-87775 GCA_033124195.1 Coracias cyanogaster
AAATATGTAAAGGGTGAGTGTCAGGAGGATGGAGCCAGGCTCTTCTCACTGACATCCAATGATAGGACAAGGGGCAACGGGTGCAAGCTGGAACATGGGAGGTTCCGCATAAATATGAGAAAAAACTTCTTCACAGTGACAGAGCACTGGAACAGGCTGCCCAGGGAGGTTGTGGAGTCTCCTTCTCTGGAGACATTCAAAACCCGCCTGGATGCGTTCCTGTGTGACCTGGTCTAGGAGATCCTGCTCCGGCATGGGGATTGGACTAGATGATCTTTCCAGTCTCTAACATTCTGTGATTCTGTGATAGACTCTGTGCAGACCAGATGTGCTTCTATTGATGGTGCTGAGAGATTTCTCCCAGTGGATTTGAAATGGGAACATGAAGAGGCCATATGGTAGTAAAGATAATTTAAATAGCACCTTTTATCACCAAATATCACAAAGCACCTTGCAAATCACCTACCGTACAGAAATAATTTCCCTCAGAACTGAAATGCAAATACCTTTGGGGTAAAACTTGGCAAATGCATAATAGCACACAGTAACGCTATGAAACAACCTGTAACTAGTTGTGAAGAATAAAGTCACAGCAAACTGAAATAATGAGTGGAACATGAGCAGATAAATTATAGTTACAAATCAGTTGCAATCTGCACATTTTGACTCTATCTGTGAAGCAATAATTTATTAAAATTTGTTTCTTTGTTTTGATAAATGCAACTCTCTTAAAATGATCTGCAGACTTACTGCATGTGTACAGTATATAGATCACCTGTGTATATGTGTATACATCATGTTAATCTCAACATCCCAAAAGGTAATGTGGTCAAGAAAAGTTATACTGTTTTTTATATTTGTTAGTAGGAGGTTGTGTGGGAGGCTCTGGACAGCTTCTGGTAGTGTCATGCATATCACTATGTAAGTCAGGGCAATCGAGAAAAGCAGTTATTTCAAATGCAATTGAATTGGGAAAAATGAACAGTAGGAGAAAGAACAGGTCATAGAGCGCAATATGCATCAGAGTCAGCAAAGAAAACCACCAGTGTTTCATTTTCTAATGAAACAACATAAAATTGCTTTAGTGAGGTCTACTGCATGAAAATGTTACTTTCTTTGGTCACCATTTTACCACTTCCAGGCAGACACTTCTTATCTCCTGGAGTTATATTTACAATGCTTACATGCTGTAAGATAAGGAAATTCTAAATGCTGCTCAACAAATCAAATTAATATTAAGTAGACATACAACATAATTTAAGTTATGCTGCACATTTATAGAGCTCCCAGAGGAACTTACTACAAAACCATTCACTGCACTTAAAATGAAACCGGAATGGGATTTTAATTTAAAGATATTTTTGAGACAAGGATTTTCAAAGCATCCAGGAAGTTCAGCTGCCAGCTCCTACCTTTTTATTTTCTCTTTCTAAAAACTGCTGTCCACCCACAGCAATCCAGGCCTGGTCACACAAAGTCACAGCAGTCTCAGTATCACATTTATCCTCAAACCTACCCACAGTGGTCCTTCCTCAGAGAAGATAAAGGCGTAAAGACAACGTTACTGACTCTGTAGCAAATGACCAGCCGGTCTTGTTCTCATTCCAGCATTGCAACATTTTGTAACAAAGAGCACAACATTGTCAGCACAGCCCTATCACTGCTGCACAGCTCTAATACACTGCTGTGTATTAAATTGCTATTATTAGCTATATTGCTAATTAGGAGTGAAGTGTTTTATTGGACCTGTTCAAACCCTTAAAATTAAACTGTGAGAAGATACAATGTCAGGATATTCCCGTTTGCTCCAAAGAAATAACAGCAGTGACTGTACAGCAGAAACACCCATATGTGGCTGTCTTGAAATTATGGGTTAGAAAAGACAGCAACGATTTCATTAACAGAAATGCAGATCTCCGAGGTGGAGCAGCACAGCCATGTACTGAGGTTCTGCCTGCTTACCCTGACGTGCACCTCATTAGCATTCCTGGATAATGAACTAGCAGTATCACTCCACAATTATGATGCCCACTTTCATGGTCATGTTTTGTTCACCCTCCTGATTGTACTACTTACAATCAGAGGTGCAGAGTAGCATGAATGCAGTGCACTCAACCCCCAGGAGCAATTTTCTTTTTCTTATTTTTAAAATAAGAGCTGTATGCACTAAAAGGATGTGAAAAGACTATTATTAAACTACCTTTAAATATGTTTAATGGCACCACATGCTGACTCAGAAATTCCTTTCCTCTAAGCCTATACAAAGTGGAGGGCCTAATTGCGAATGTTTTATTACTGTGTTGATAAATGTACTCTATCATTCATTCCTTTTCATAACAATTTCACAGAGGCCTTTTTAATACAATGTTTTAAAGATAAAACTCCAATATGTCTATTTAGAAGAGCAATCTTAGCTCCCGTAGTAAAAATAATAGTAATAGCACTTACCATACATCAGATCTTCGAAGTGCTCTATGGATATTAAGCAATTTATCCCTATTGGCAAAGGTTTTAGTTTGCACTGGACAGTAAGTAGCAGAAGGTATCGCACTTTCCCCCCTCCCCGAAGGTATTTTCCCTTTCCCGCCTTGTTACACATATGCTAGATGAGGGCTTTACTTCTCTGTCCATGGGAATTCCAGACATCCCTTAACAGTGCTACTGAACAGTTTGAATTTTCTCTTACAAGCCAGAAGAACCCATCAGACATCTAATATTTGTAAGATGTCTGAGGAATGGAAAGGAGAGTCAGGTTTCTGCTGAGGCCTGCTCTCTTGCCACAACATGGAGCTGCCCTGGCTAGGTTTCACAAGAAAATATCCCCTTTTAGCCAGCTCCAATGCCCTCATTTACTATCACAACTAATAGAACCAGAATAAGCCAGAATCTCACCCTTTGCAAGTGCTTACACAAATACAAAGATAAAAATTGCTGCCCTTAATTTTTTCAAAGCAGTCCAGAACAGCAGGGCTTGACAATTCCTATTGTTTATAAGAGACCACCTCCTTTCCAGGTGGCAGGAAGTGCAGACAAAAGAGTCAGTTTTGCTTTGCAGACTAGGGCCAACTGTACAATAACCAAGATTTGTAGAGCCAGAGCCTGTCACGAAGCAATGAGTTTGCCATTCCAGAAAACCATTCAACTTAAAATGTATTGCAGTCCCACCCCACCCAGAAACTCAGAAGCTGGTACAGTCCCAGTTCCTCTGCAGCACCTCTTCCTTCTGTAAGTTTTCTGTAAAGTACCCATGTCCTTGAAATTTCAAATTAAATCCCAAGGAGACTACGGAATTTGCAGATGTAACGAGCCTGTATGTAACTGTAATTCAGTAGTCTCGGTTGGCAGAAGAGCATTCAGTGTTCAAGTGCATTACAGCCTTTATCTTTTGCTCCTCCAGGAAGCTATTTCTATACGCTTGTGAAGGGAACATTGTCAATAAACATTAAAGTAAAACCATTGGAGCAGCTTAGCTTGTCGAACCTCTCCCGAAGTTGAGAATTGCCGTCACACAGAGGTGCAATCCCTCTTCCAGATGTTACCAGCACAGAGGTGATGCAATCCACAGGACCTATGAACATGCTGTGACCTTGTATTGTTTCACTGTCTTCCCTTCCTATCTCATAACAGTGTATGTCCTCAAACTGCTCTGCCACATGCTTGCTTCCCCAAAGATTTCAACGCTACCTCTGCAGAAGCAACTCTGAAGAGTTGTGTTCAAACCCAACTCCCTGCTTTTGTGACCAATACAAACCAGTAGATCTAGAGAAAACCCCGCACAACGATCACCGTGTCCTTTGCCAATACCAGTAAACTGCTCCAGGCAGACACAGGCTGGTATTTTGCCACAGAGACAACACTTCTTTATCAGACACACAAAAAAAGACATGAATTCCTTAGGTGCCCACGTCAACCATCTTCAATTCAAACATCAGCTGGTAAGTTTTTCTCCTGGAAAAACTAACATGCATGTGGCTTGTATCTTCCATTATATCCAGAGCTATATTCTGAATTCTGTCTTGCAGGCTGCAGTAGTTACAGATTAGGTTTTGATGACAAGAATTACTAAGTTATTTTTTGTAGAGGGTAGGACTTGCTAGAAGAATTTATACAGCTGAGGAAAAAAAAGATTTCTGGCTCTGAAAGGATCAAGCAGAATTGTTTATCTCTGGTGGCACACAAATTTCTGAGCTAATTTATTGCACAGCTTATGAAAGATCAATGCATGTACATGGAACAAAAATCATTGTTTTCTTTTCTTCTTCCCAGCACCACGAACCTCTATTTCAAAAGCCACTGCTAAAGCAGAGGATGAGATGGAAAGGTTGAACCCTGACTCAGTTTTCAAGGGCAGGTCTCTTGCTACCTGACCCAGGAATCTTCTCAGTCTTCTGTTGCATTCTATGCTGCCATCATCTGGCTCTTTTCATAAAACCTGACATTTTCTAAATCTCAGTTATCTTCAGGCCTGAGTTTCTCTCTGGGTAGGAAGCTTCAATGATTTTCATGAAGATATTTCACAGTAAGGATTTGCCTTTGTCCAAGCAGCAAGCCTCTCTCTCCAGCTACTGTGATTCCAGAATATTTACCTCTTGGTCAGCTCTCTCTGCTTAGCTGAGCAATCAAGATAGAAGATGTTGATTTATGTGTCTATTCGTAAGACACAGACCTACTATTCTGTTTCCAACTCTCCTCAGCCATCCATCAGAGATTTCTTGATAGCAAGCCAGTTACCTTTAGCATGCTAGCCACCAGGGTCTTGACTATGTCCTCCTAACACGGGGATGCAGACACGGGTCATGGAAAACACCTTTTATCCCATAGTAAATGGATGCCTGACAGGGCAATGAAAAAAGGCGAGAAAATCTTTCTAGTCAGCTTACACTGATCCAAGGCCACACTGCTTCCAAGAAATGAGAACCTTCACCTCCTTCCCATTCAACTAGCAACCAGAGTACCGTGTAAAGATTCAGAAACACTGATATGGCTCAAAGCTGGATTTTTGATAGCTGATATAACTTCTCAGGGAACCACAAAAACATTGACACTAATGCAGACATGGAGGAGAACAATACATACAAAATCTTTGCTTCACCTTTAGATTGCAGCACACCAGGGGTTCTCAGGAAAGTCGTTTTTCTTTTAGTATTTCCAGTGCTTGGCTTTTTGCCTACTCCGTTCTTCACGGGAGCCCTCTAGCCCACATATGCCAGACAAAAGTCTGCTTAGCAAAACATGTTCAGCTGCTTAGTTTTCCTGCCAAGGGCTTCACCCAACCTGTGATATAGGTACCAAGGACAAGAAAGCAAGGCTGCCTGCCTCTGCTGTCCAGCCACACCCCAGTTCCCAGTGCAGAACAGAAAGACGCTACATAGAACATTTCTGCTCTACATAAACTGCAAACAAGCAGACACAGCAGATACCCTCTATCACACAGCACATCTCTCAGTGCGTGCCATTCTTGACAGGACACTAATCGATCACCATGGGGAAACAGCATGGGATAACTGGGAGGCATTCCAATATGCTTTCCTTTGTTCTTTCTCCTGAACCATCGCCCAAGAGAGGTAGGTTGGATAAGGCTCTTCTGGAGCTTGGGATGCACATTTTTCAGAGTATGGGAATTACTGCACACAAAAGTGACTTTCACATTTATAAATTAGAATTAACACATCTCAGGCAAACCAGAAAAAAAAAGGGGCATGTTTATATAGGGACTTTAAGGAGAGATAAACCTAAAAAGAGAAAGGAAGAAGGGACACTTGGTCTTAGAAACTTTAAAGAATAGTTGCTTGGGTTTAAACCCCACAGCCAAGTCCTGAGAAATTCTGCAGAATCAAAACTGAAATTAAATAGAAACTTCTTTAATGAACAATGTAAAAACCATGGCTAAAATTGGATATGCAGAAATCACCATGTATTCTGCTTGAGTACTAACTTCAAATGACAGCAAGCTGAAGATTCTCTATTTACTATTTATTTTCGTATTGACAGAACAGAGGTGGGATAAAGAAGCTGGTAAAAAAAGAGGTGGCATAGAGTGACAGCTGCATCAAACCTCTATTCTGAGTCAAAACCTGAATGGTACCCAAATCAATACACACAGGTCTTGAGCACCCCTGCTCAACTTCTGCTCACTTCGCCCTCGATCCCCTTCCCCTTTGGGAGGCAGTACGAACGCTCCCCTAAAAAGCTTCACTTGAGTACTAGATGAATGCCTCCCTCGTGCATCCTGGCAGAACTGGCCTGAGACTTTCAGACCCATTTAGGAACTGGCAGAAATGGAACTGGGCTCCCATGGCTTAAAAGGAGTCTCAATTCCAAAGAAACAACACATTAAGCAAATGTGAATCTCTGTACAAATACGACAGCTCACTAAAATAGTGGAGGCTTGAGGAAATACCTTACACACAGTTGTCTGCAGAGGAAATGCAAACAAGTCCTTTATTAGCACTATATAGCAGCGCTGAAATTTATTTCTTACACAGCCAAGCTTTCTAGCCTTGACCTGTGTAACTTTAGAGTAAGAAGGAAAGACAGAAGCAGCAAATACTGCAGAAATATGTGCCACATGCTCCTCACTCATGGATTAAACAAAACAAAGAATGCTTCATTTCATTTTTCAAGCATTCTCTCTGTGTTTCTGGAGAGTGCTGATGCCCTGTGATATCTAAGCAAGATAGCATTAGGACTGTACACACTGTATTCCTCCTTGCTTTCTTAATAAAAGAATAATGAACTCAGCGGTGCAGAAGGAGCACAACATGCTGCTATGAAGGAGACCTCAAAGCCCACTCAGCTGCTTCACTGGTGTGTATTAAAATTAATGAGTTTCTGCTACAGAAAGAAAGAGGTGTCCTTACACGGGAATGAGATCTATGATCTTGCTATTGTAGCACAACCACTGAGCAGCACAGAAATCTGCACAGCTCTATCTCAAATAATAGATTTCTTTTAACAGGAGGAAAGCAAGGACAGACTGAATACACTTACTACATATATTGAAATAGGGTATAGGAGGAAAGCTTTTCATTTGCATCTTAAGCATCTTCCCATTAGTGAAGACTGGACTGCTTTTAAGGGTCTCTTTTCCTCCCTCCATTTATATAGCTAACAGAGCAAAAAATTGGTAATACTGAAGGGCAGCCAGCACCTGAGGCTACTAACTCAGCCAATATAGCCACAGTACTTAACGGGTCTCAATTACAGAGCCCTTATTTTTGTGCATGGGAACACACATCTGGAGGCCAACGCATTTCATTAATATTTTTGATTAATACATCCTTCACAGTGGTTTTGAGCTTTTAATGCTTCCCGGTTAACGAAGCAAAATTTTGAAGCAGCTATTAGCTTAGTACATAATATAATTTTTAAAATATTGTTTCATTAAGACAGCTCAGTTTTATCCCAAATTCTTCAAGGCTTCATCCAGCTGCAAAGAGGAGTTAATAACACACTGCTACTCTAAGATCTCTTTGAAGCTTATTTCCTGCCTAAGAGTTCCAGTGAGGAACAAAAATGACAAGCCTGTTTTATATCTAGAAAGCTCATAAAGTTTTTGTGACTTCAGCTCAAGCTATCTGTTTGGACTGAGCTTCTAAGTAGAAGACAGTTTTACCATAGATTACCTAAATTCAACAGAACAATTGCCCAAAATCTTAAGGAAGATCACTTCCTTTTCTTAGATGCTAGAGACAGGCCAACCTCAGACACCTCAGTGAATGCTAGCTTCAACCATATTACAGAACTACAAGTGCCAAAATCCAAAACCCAGGATCACCTCAAAACTGCTCTGAACTGTCCTATAGGCACCAAAAATTCCCATCTTACTGAGGATATTTAATCTCAAACTATTAAAAATCTTACGTTTTCCAGAGTTTGTTGCAACCTATACACAACTCTGAACTTTTACAGTGCAGGAAAAGCCAAGGGTTGGGAGGGGGGCAGTGGAGAGGGGTGTGAGGCGATGATGACACCAAGCAACTTGAAGAAGCATCAACAATTTAATCTGCTAATATGTAGAGCTTTCCAAATGCAATTTTTTAGCTTCCTGTGGCTATGATTTATACCTAGAAATCTTTGCTCTGTCACTGATGTCAAACCTAGCGTTTCCCTAGTATATCTGCCTCAGTCTGCAAACTGCTTCTGTTGTGATTTAATAAAGTTCAGCCTATTAACAGTACGATATAAAGGGCAGTTATCTTGCTTATCTCATTAAAATCCAGAAATTTGCTACACTGCCATGCCATTAAATCCCAGTCAGTCTAGGAGCATTCCATTAGGAGTGCATTAGTTCATCATTACGGAAATTTATCTTTCTTTTAGTCTCGTTAGAGTCAAGCTTTCTCAAAAAAGATACCATATGAAGAAACATGACATCTGAAGGTCAACCTTTATCACTTCTTTTGGGGAGGAGGTTTTTGGAAAGGCAAGAAAGAAAATGGAAATGAAAACGTGTCCCAGATGACTAGAGAAGTGTTATTTATATGGCATAAGGAGAGAATGCTCCATTTTATCACTACCCTGTCGCTAGCTGGCAAACCTCCCTTTATGTCTCTCTCCACTCCCCTACTTCTGTCGAAGGCGCAAGCCTGAAGTTAAGCACCGGAGAGCAGCTGTGGAATACTCTGATTCTGGGCATATTTGAACCCAAATGCAGTTGATTCCAGATTCTCCAGTTTAGACAAAGCACAACCCCAGCACTGAGCAATCTGCCCTGTATTCAGCAAAACCTCAGACCGGGCTATGGCAAAACTGATTTCCTTCCTCCTCCCCTCATAATACAGAGAAAGTGGAATTGGATGTGTGGTTTCACAGAAATATAATTGCAAGAGGCATTTCCACAAGGACTTCCAAGGCCAACAAGACAGATACCACCTCTGCTAAAAGGAATCCTACAAACAAGACAGAGGCCTTGTACACATCAGGGAGGCCTGAGGTTCACTAGAAACAGAGCTGGGGAATGGAACGGTTGTTCTGATGACCTGACATCCTCACTATGCATATTTCATAGGGTTTTGCCTCAAACAGGGACCAATCAGGTCCCATTAGGGGCTGATGCCATTGGTAAGCATTGAACGTGCTCTTGGAACACAATGTCCTCTTCAGTTTCATCTGAAAGAGCTCAAAGAAAGCACTCCAAGACTGCTCCACAATGTGAATCAAAGCACGTTTAGCAGTGACAAGCAGATTGGCATCAAAAGCACGTTCTTGATCTGAACTAAACCCCTAATCTAGACACACTATAAATTCATCTGTATGAGACACTAACAGTAGAATATACAGAGGAATAAAATACATTCTGGTCTATACCCAGAGACACAGCTCTGAACAGCATAATCAGAATGCATCTTCCAAAGTGACATGATGCTATGTGAAAGACAAACAAATGGGCAGGCAATTTTTTTAAATTAGAAATAATGGAATAAGGACATTTAAAGTAATTTTACTCCCTCTAAGAGTAAAACTTGCTTTTACATTTTAATCCAACAAGAGAGCTATGCAGCAGAAGCCACAGAGCTGCTAAGCACTAGAGTGTCTCCTCCAGTGTCTTGAATCTTTCTTCAGTTACATTCAAGTGACAGAAAAAAGATCAGGATTTTTTGCAGGCTTAAGACCTTTGACGCTCTCAACTTTTCTGCGTCTAGGCTTTGTCACACAAAATTAACCAAAGGTCTTTTGACATGCCTAAACAGAAATGAAATTGTTGTTATTTAGACAGAAATTAAATATAGTAACAAAACTTTAAAGCAATCTATTTTCCGCACTCTGGAAGACATTAACAATTGTATATATTTATTTAGAAACATTTACAACACACTTCAGAAGCAGGCAGCTAAGGTAGCCTGGATTTCTAACGAGAGGAATCAAATTCAGTAAGAGCAGCACTTCAGTGTTTCAGATGAAAGTTTGGCAGAACTTCATCTAGGAAAATGACACAGAGGAAATGACACGGTGAGTGTGGGTCACTTTCATATAACAAAATTGAACAATATATTATGAAACACGTAATTTAAATTGATTTCAAGAATACTAATCTGAAAGGTGATCTGGTGCCAAATAAAACACCATTTTTATCCATTGCAATGGAACCTTATAACTGCGTTCCAGTACCTGAAGGGAACCTACAGGAAGGCTGAACTGGGATGCAAAGGTGTCCAGCAACAGGACAAGGGGAAACGGTTTTAAATTGAAGGAGAGTAGGTTTAGACTAGATGTTAGGAAGAAGT
>JAVSBS010025620.1:87875-104285 GCA_033124195.1 Coracias cyanogaster
GGGGAAACGGTTTTAAATTGAAGGAGAGTAGGTTTAGACTAGATGTTAGGAAGAAGTTCTTCAGTATGAGGGTGGCAAGACTATAGAATAAATTGCCTGGAGAGGTTGTGGACGCCCCCTCCCTGGAAGTGTTCAAGGCCAGGTTGGCTGAGGCTTTGAGCAACCTACTCTAGTTGAGAGGTGTCCCTGCCCACGGCAGGGAGGTTGGACTAGATGATCTCTAGGGTCCCTTCCAACCTAAGCCATTCTATGATTCGATGTACAGCTCTTGACTGACTGAAGTGGCACTTCACGTCAACTATGTAGAAAAGTTGAGACTTCACACACTTTACTACTGCCTCTCGTATCTGACAAAAAATAACGAAGCATAAATCCACCAGCTGCCCTGATCTGTTCAGCTGCCAGCCCACCAAGCTACTGCTTCTTGTTCTGGTCAAACTGAGCAACGGTGAAAACGACCATATCTTAACAGAGGAGGAACAGGAGCTTTAAAGCTGTTTTGGGTTAAAATCAAATAGCAGCAAGACTGAAAAGAAAGTAATCAAGAAAGTATTGTCACATCTATAATACTTTGAAGCAGCTCTGGGAACAAAATTCTTCAGACCAGGGAAGTTCCTGGAGCACAACAAATGAGGTAATTTCAAGCTACAGACTTGCAGACTAGCTACAGCTATAAGAAGATTAAAGTCTCAATATAAAGTAAAGCCAACATGGTTTGTGGTCCTTGATGTACACCTATATGTATTTTTTAATGTCCACAAGAAAATCTGCAGAGCACTACCTACCTGTTCCCGTCTTTTGCATCACATACACCCAGACAATGCTTTTGTGAATAAACAAGAACAATTTTATGTTACGAAGAGGGAGCTTTTCTTACCAGTCACAGTGTGGCAGGTACCTCTCTGTTTTGTCCAGTCTTTTTCTGACTAGTTGCGTATGCTTGTTACATTCCCATCCCACTTCTAGTGTTAGCATTCAGGTATTGGTTTACCTAAAAAACAATACAAAAGAGAAATAATCAAAAAGAAGCTATACTGTTTCTGCCCAAGTAAGAAGCACAAATTTTTTTAATGAACTAGCGCTCTGACATCACTCCAAAAATAATCGTGACCTGACACATTAGAGGGTTAATCATCACGCCTGGGATTCAGTGTTCTGCTCCCGCTGGTAGCTGCCTTTCTGAGGTGTCCCTGCAGTACCAGAGACATCGCGAAAGAGGGAGCCTGCATCGCACCGGGCCTTGCGACAGACCGCCTGACACTGCAACTCTTAGAACCGATTTTTCAAGGCCTCATCCACACTGCAGCCACATACACGACAGTCCTTCTGCAGAGATTTAGATGTGAAGAACAGTTTTTAAAGGAAATGCTTGTAATTGCAGTATTTGGGTTCCTATGCAGCCTAAGCAGGAAAATCTTGTATAAAGTAGTTGATTTTCAAGTCAGTGCAGTTAAAGGGGATTTTTTTTTTTTTTAACAATCCTTATTTATTATTTAATTACCCTTTTAAAATCCCCTTTAAAGTTATTTCCTCATTAGTATTTAACATATTTTTCTTATTTTTTCCTGAGGACAAATAACTAGAGCAATATGTAGACAAGAAGCAAAAGATTTTTTAGGAGTTTTACCTGGCCAAGTGTAGAAAACCTGCAAAATTATATCTTCCAATTCTTTTATGTTTATCTACCCAAAAGACTAGAAGCTGTCAAGAGGGAAGGCGAGGAGGTGGTACCAGCACCAGGGCACCAAGGCACTTGGGCCTTCAGCTCTGCTGGTAGGAGGCCAGAACGCCGAGACCAGTGACTCTCACAAGTCAGCAGACCTCCCCATCAGCAAAGGGCAGACCTTATTTATAGCTGGGAATCTGGCACAGCAGGAGTCACCTCTGGGAAATGGGGTACACTGCTTGCATCAGCCAGTGCAACTATCGTAGACTTGGACCCAGACTGCCACACAGCTGCTCTTTCTGTGCTAACCAACGCCTGGGCCAACCTCCTTTTACTTGTATTACAGAACAATATCCCAGCTGGCCTTTAAATACTGCCACATCACAAAGAGATCCCACATCACCAAAATGGAAAGAACTAAAAAAAGAACTAAAAGAACTAAAAGACTGGAAGGCACTGCCCAGGGAGGTGGTGGAGTCACCACCCCTGGAGGTGTTTGAAAAACGAGTGGATGTAGCACTCAAGGCTACGGACTAGTGGTTAGGGAGATGTTGGGATGAAGGTTGGACCTGATGATCCCGAGGTCCTTTCCAACCATAATGATTCTATGATTTTATGACCGTGTCTTTCTGTGATAGTTCAGAGATTTACGTGCCAGATTGCCCAACCCCTGAAACTGCCACTGCAAGTGGCAATGGCCCCTCACATTTCTGACCTGTTCCCAATCTCCCTGCTTCCTTAACTTTGTTCCTGATGTATCTGTTTAGAGAAGCACCCTTTCCAGATTTGTCAGCTTGTCCAATATACAGCTTGAATATCTGAGACTGCATATTCTTTTGGCCAAATCATTTGCAGATTTGATGCAGGTATTCCCTGTTACAGAGATGTGTGCTGAATGCTGCAGTCTGAGACAGGGCTCAGAGAGCAAGTATGGCATCCTCTCAAACACGGAGCCGTGTTTCCTGTCATTCTCACACACCACTAGATCAATAAATCTAGGTGTCATGAAACTTGACACAGGAAAACCGAACAGGTACCATGAAGCAATTTTGGATGAAACAAAACATGTATGGATTCCATATCCAATAGAGTACTCCCAAGGGATGTCTAAGAAAATTTAGCATTATTGATCACAGAAGTTCAATTTTAGAATTGTGATTTTTCCTGAAGACTGCCAACACATGTACTTCATTTTAAATAGTTCATGATATAAAGTTTATCATTTTTGTTACAAGCAACCTTTAGCATCTGCTTAGCATTTTTATCTGTCCAGAAATTACAGTAAATCACCACTATATTTACCTCACCTGCTAATTTAGTTATGCTATGTCCAGAACAAAGGGTCACAATAAATGCCAAAGTATGGGCTACACCCACTTATAAATCACACAGCCCCAACTCTCTTATTTAGTAAGTTAAATATTTACTAGGTTATAACCGGTGAATCCAAGTAGGTCTCTTGGATTTATCAGAGGAAAAGTCTTTAGCAAGTGTTTCTTAGTCCCACCATAGACATTTCTAAAATATCTTTTTCCATCTGTTTTTCTTAACCCCAAAAAAGGTCAAAACTTCATCTGGATGGATATGGGTATGAATAAAGCACAATAATACAGCATCAAAAGGATTTATCATCTACTTCTTTCAGTCCTCTACCTTGTCATCATTTGTAAAGTGGTGATGATAATTGTGACATCAAAATGCAGTCCGACGCTTTGGTTTCTGAACATCAAAGACAAAAAAGGTAAGATCCCAATTTCTTAAAATCTATTTAGGCTGCATGCCACTCTAAAGAAATGTGACTATCAAAATCCATCTTTCCAGAGTATTTTAATCCTTCTTGTCATTCTGCTTACTTACTAAAAAAAAAATTCCTAGTTTATATATCTACAATTATGGTGTGGATCTGGATTAGGAGTTCTCATGCTTCTAGATGCAGGAGGACCGAACAGAAAACTATTTGTATTAATCTAGCACACCTTCGATGCGTTTGTGCTGGTTCGCAATAGATAAGTCAATTTCAAAGTTAAGAACTACACAAATCTTAAAATATCTGTGATTGTGACTAAAGCTGTTCTTGGGAGACAAGGGGAAAACAGGGAGAGAGAGGATGGAAAGACTGGTAAAGAAAGAAGAAGGGGATATTGAAATGTAGTTAAATTGAATCCAGCTGTTCTAAACCTGCTTCTGTGGCATTAAACACTACTAGAGTGATTTTGAATACAGAAGAAATACTGTGGTCACTGTGCCAATTTGGCCATCAGCAAAGCAGCCACGCGTAGCAATAATCACTGCTTACAGAGGTACACAGACTTTTCACTATCGGAACTGGAACTACTACGTTTATCTGAGAGTCTAATAAACCAGTTCTAGTTTAAACATTCTGTATGATCAGGAAAGGCACCAAAAAAGCATTGTGAGGAGAGTCATCACTGAGAAACAAGTATAAACAAAGACAACTTTTGCCTTGCTCTGTGCATCTTCTTTGGACATCAGAGCTATATCCAGCAATGGATTGCCTTAAACATCCCCCATGCTGAGTTTTCTGCTGTTTTATGTGAGAATTCCATTATCAGAAGTTGCATTCTCATGAAGCTCGTGTTTGACCTCACTTCTCAGTCCCTAACCCTCCATAAATTATAACTCCTGCTCAGCTTTTCTCACTCTGAAAATTGGTTATTTCACCTTTCAAACACACTGGCACTTTAATCTTCTCTTTAAGTTGCTGAAAAGAGATAATTTCAATCTTTTTTTTCTTGCCTCTCTAAATTGTATCCTCAGATTGCCCTTTTATTTCCATCTCTCTTCTTCCAATTTTCTCTGTTGCATTTTGCCCCTCCTCTCCCTAGCCCCCACCTTGTCTATAGAATTTGCCTGCACAGATAGAGCTGCTTTTACATGCAGGAGGCTTTCCTTTTGCATGAAATAGCCTCCCCTGGCTGTTTACCTTTCTCTCACATCCTGCTTCAATAATGAGGCTCAGAATATTAATTTCAGATTGAATTCTCAGAGAAGAAAATTAACCACAGTCATTTTTGCCTGCTTTGTGGTAAATTACAACTCTGGACATCCATAGTTTTGGATGGTTTTTGGTAAAGACATTTGTCGGTTTTGGAGAAATCATCAGAATGCTTAGGAACTGGTTTAGAAATTACCAAATTTCTCCCATGCTTTTTTCTTTCTCATTTAACTGTAGCTGCTAGAGTTTATTACTTCATTTAAATAATACACATAACATATATGTATATTAATATAGGGCTTTTTTCTTAAATATGCTTATTTACAAATTAAAGTGTTCCCATGGGTTATTATTTCTACCTAGTAATGTAGAATCTCAGTTTCACTATCAATCAACACACCATGTGCATCACAATAAAAACAGAAGTTATTACACAGAGAGGTCCAAGCATACTAGGTGATAGGACACAAAGATGAGAGAGGAAAATCAAAGCTGATAGAAGTGGTGTGAATTACTAGGACACTTTGCTGAACTCTGAATTAGCTGTAGGTATGTTTACATGGCAATATTTGGTCAAGAAATGGACATCAGCATTATATCAGGTAAGTGAAGATCTAACTGTGTACACAGCTTTAGCCAAAAATGTGAAGAAGATACATAAAGCAGAAGCTATAACAATGTCAGAATGCGTTTATAGAAATCATCAGCACAAATCTGTCTAGAACATTATATGCATTTTGAGCTTCGCATCTATGGAAAGGATTTTAGAGAATTAGAAGAAACTTGGGGAAGGGTAAAAAAAAAAAAAAAGAGACCTTACTCCCTGAAAAAGAATACTAAAATCACTTATTTCAGAAACAATTCAGAAAAGAGCAAACAAAGTAAGGAAGATAAAAAGCTCTGCATCTGCATGCGTCTCTGTTGAAAAGCAAGAAGATATTTCATAAAAGTAAATGGTTTAAAATTAAAATAATACTTTTACAATCAAACTACGGAACATGTTGCTACAGGAGGCTTTTGAAACCTAAGATTCAATATTAAGAAGGGGATTAAGTAGTTATTTCCAAGTACAATTACAATATCAGCTTTTTAGAAAAAACTATTCAATGTTTCCAAATTCAAGCCAATCTTTAATTGCTACAGATCAGACAAAGGGATAACAGACATAGATCCAGCTTGGTTCCCGCCCAGAATGGCATTTTGGTTTTCCTAGATTTGACAGTAGTCAACAGGTCAATAGAGTTAACACTCCTGAATGCTCATATTACAGGGGGCAAAGAACATACATTCACATGAAAATGCAACATAAATGCTTCCACTCTTGTTAAAATGTGGATTTATTTTCAAAGTCTGCGGGTATGTGCATTTGCCCACACAGACTTGCTCTAATCTGCATTGTGGGGGGGGGGGTTTAATACAAAGAATCAAGAATATTGTTTTGTCAAAATGAAAACTAGCATGGCAGAAAGAGGCTCTGTAGTCAGCAGCATTATTTTCTTTCTCTTTCCCTTTGGGAAGGGACAGGGGTTAATCAAGAGCTTCTGTCATTTGTCTAGTGGCCAGCCCAGCCCTAACCCTTGGCAGGGAGTCAGCTACTTCCAGAAAGCAACCTGTATGTTTTAGGAATGGCCAAAGTGCCCTCTGGAGATGCCCATCTCCACTGACTGCAGAAGGAATATAAAATCTACCCTGCATCTATAGTGAAACTTGGAATTGGTGGAGCAACACTCTCCCACAAACTTCTAAACCATATTGGTGCATAATTAGTTTAATTTCAGGGTGTTGAGCTCAACAAAGAACTGCTCTGCTAACTTCCTGTGACAGGTATTCAGCAGATGGAGGTGAATACATTGTAAAGATTTTCACTGACTTTGGTTTGAAAAACACCACTCATTTTAAACATGGAAGTAAATCCAACCTCAGGCACAGAGAAGGCTGAAATAAAATCCTGGCACTTCAACAAATGGCCATTGATTTCTATAGCCTTTTTCCCAAAGAAGGAACATATAAAGTTGTCCCAGTGTTTGGGGGGTGTTAGCTTAAGTGTCATGGTAAATTCCTCTCAGAAATCTAGGATCTAGATGAACATAAGGGTTTTCCAGCTTTTCAGCAGTGATCCAATGCCATTCCTCTTTGAATCTGCATCAGAATAACGTTTTTTTCAAAAAAATCCTGGTGGGGCTGTGTCAGAAGTGCCACAGAACAGGGCTATATCGAGCAAAAGGCAGAGAGCAAACAGCAGGGCTGTGATTGCCTAGCACTGTCCGTATCACCTTCAGGCTGGGACTTGTAGAAATCAGTCACAACCAGCTATGCAACTGATAGCAAAGTTTATCTGCACGCAGAGCAACAGGAGCCTGCACGATTTTACTAATGTAAGTACTTGGAGCAGCAAAGAAAAGGCATAATAGGTCATGTCATGAAAGTCTGAAGGTAGAAGGGTTCAGGGGAGGGTAGGAAAGCTGGGTGTCGAGGGGAAGTCTGGAC
This sequence comes from Coracias cyanogaster, assembly GCA_033124195.1. Classification (NCBI taxonomy): domain Eukaryota; kingdom Metazoa; phylum Chordata; class Aves; order Coraciiformes; family Coraciidae; genus Coracias; species Coracias cyanogaster. The sequence continues at coordinate 94,985 of JAVSBS010025620.1, forward strand.
TGACTCAGAGTGACAGCAATAATAGCCTGTCTGACTACACTCTATCAGCGCACACAATTTCCAGCAGTGCTGTATAGCAGAACTCAGTGGTAGAAATCATAGCTCGACACCTACCCAGCTGATTCTGAGTGGTATTTTCTGTAACAAAACAGAGTAACTTTATGGAGGCATTTGAATCAGAGTAAACTGGTGCTCATAGAATGTGCTCATGACTTACGATGCAAGAGAGCTGTACCTATTCGTTTAAAAACACAGTTTTGGAACTCCAGGGAGTTCACAGTCTGCTATGGAAAAACAGCGTCAGATTTTCCACTACTGTATATTTCCATACATGCCAGCAGACACGGGGATTCCTAGCAAATGCCATGGAAGTTTAGTTACGGGGATTTTCTACAAATAATTTTCTACCTATAGCAGCAAACCTTCACTTATTATCATTTTGGAAAGGTTTCCTTTGCTTATGCTAGAGCCAACAACTCCTGCACACCTTGCAGCACCTTTGGCCATACTGATTACTAAAGACATTGTAAGAATCAAGTTTCCCAAAGGCTAGATGGGGAGTGGTGAGTATGAAGGGAAACCTCTAATTAGCAGCTCTTACCTAGGGAGATTCCCACTCCATCTGTTGACTGAGAGAGATTTCAATGGGAAGACTACCCAGATCTGATAAGAAAAATTCCCAGCACAGGAAGGTCTCATGCTTAATAGATGGTAACAATATTCATCTAACATTTAAAGTGTGTTGAGCAGTGCAAACATGTCCAAAAATATTTGATTATGAATTCATTGTGGTATAAATTAACTAAAACTCAGGAGTGCTATGCTGATAGTTTAATTCTCAAATTCATATATCATTGCCTACTTTGGACAAGCCATGCATTGAATGAAAAAGTCAACATAGACCTCTGGACAAATTAAATCATGGGAGAAGAGGTGATTTTTTTTTTTTTCCTGGTTTACTTTATAACACTGTACTTACCTTTGGCCTGTAATAAAATCCCTGAAATGAGTACACCATAGCAATTTGCAGGAAATTATCAAATATAAGGAAGACTTTGGAGAGAACCCTGACGCAGCAAGCACTTGACAGGCCTGCCAGTGAATGCTCTTGTGAAAACAAATACATAGAAGCTACTGCAGAGATCCTTAACTTCTCAGAATGTCTGCTGGGGGACTAGACACCACGTGATGGATAGCTTCATTTCTGTAGTTCTATTTTCTAATAGAGACATTTCTGAATGTGCAAAACTGCCTTAGCTATAAACATATTCCATTCAGTAGATAAATCTGAAAAGCAGCTCAAAAGGTCAGCATTTTATATCCTGAACAAAATACCATGCAACTTTCTGGCTGCAGATTGCATAAAAAGAAAGAAGACAGTAGTCATGCTCTTAGGAGGCCTGAAAATGCTGATGAAAGAACAAAAAAGGCCAGATTTGTAGGATCATGAATCCCTGCCACGAAAATTACACAGGACCTCTCTTAGGTAGGTTACAGACCTCTCTGTCATTGTGGTTGCACCCGTAATACCTGACCGCTCCCATTTATAGAACAGGATCCACCAACTTAAAGCACATCAGGACACAAGCTCAGAGATCGTTGTACTTTAACAGCTGCGCATGGAGGTGGACACGCGGCCCCTGCCCAGTTCTAAAGTTTCTCCTGATGACTGCAGTGGAATTTGGGTGTGAATCCATTCATTTTCCACTCCTCTATCTAGAATGTGATAAGGTCAAGCCAACAATTCAGGCTACAGTTGCGCTTCTTCCTTAAATGCCCTCTTTTCCTGTTTGCCACATTTCCTCTTACAAAAGGCCAGCTCCTGCGGGAATGAGGAGCTCAAGAAGCAAAGTGAAATAATTACTTTTTGGATTTCATAATGAGATATTTAGAGCTCTCATCTTCCTTCATATTCCCAAACATTTTTCCAGCTCACAGATATTTCAAAGATGTATTTAAGTTCTGGGCACAAGCAATGCTTTGCTTCTATATTTATAGTAAGATTTTATTTCTTTGTATGTAAAGACTACAAATGTTTTCCATTTTCAAATAGGTGGCAGTACAACTTGCTTCATTCAGAAGGAAATTTCCATTAGTCTGGAAACAGCTCATGTTGGCAATGCTAGCTGAGGAAACAGTAAGGTGGAAAATACAGCAGCTGTTACGTAAAAGAAAATGAAGTGGGAAAACTAACAAACATTTGTCTCCAAGCCTGGGTTTGTCCACCAGTTTAATTGTGATGGCCTCCTAAAAGCAAGTACATAGACTGGAATGCCAAGTATTTGCAACTTGCTCTAGGTTGCAAGTGATGCGAGTCAGTCCTGTTGAAATCATTATAATGTTACGCTAAAGTTTGGGGAAAATCTGCCATGGGCATTATCAGGTGCAGAAAAACCAATTTAATTCACCAAGGAAAAAGCCATCACAAGGAACATGAAACAGTGAGTGAAAAAAAGCTGAATATGATTGTCATCCTAGTGGGATCATGCAAACATTTGTGCAAACAACTACTACTATTTTTTAATCAGTTTAAGAGGCAGATAAAACCAGTCCCTACATGACGAGTTAGGGGATAGGAGAATAGACATTTTTCCCTCATAGTGACCCCAGCTGTAACCTAGGTGACAGACTGCAAAGACACCAGGCCTATCATGACTTTACACACAGCAGAGAAGATGAGGTCAAGAGACAGCACTGTAATAGCAAAAGGAAACCCATGAAGACTTTTGGGCATCAAGAGACCTTGAAGTGCAGTAATAGAAACAAAACATTGTCACTGAAATGACCTTTATGCTAGTTGACCCATCTCCTCTGTAACCCACCGCGTACTGATGGGCCTAAGCACGATTCTAAATTGTTCTCACGATTCTAAAGTGTTTCACTGGAAACAGAAAAGGCAAACCCACTTCTTTGCACATGCAGTTTTTGAACAGGCAGCAGGGTGACTCATGATGAATAATGAAAAGCCACGCTAAACACTGCATTCCGTTAGAGAAAAGCTCTCAAAGGGAATTCTCCTGCAAGATTCGGCACAGCCTTTACGTGAAGAAACTTGGGACTTAGTACAATTATAACTCCTTTGACTTCAAAGATACCAAAGGATTAATTTCTACCTATTTGTTTTGGTAATGGCTGACTAGCCAACAATGGAAGCTAAAAGACTTGGGAAACATCACGGAGATCTCATTTCCTTTTCCCTTAATGCAGCAAGTGCAGAGCTCCCAGCTGACTGCAGAATAGCCAGCATGATGTGTGTGTCTCTTGACTGTCACTCGTCCTCATGCTGCCGCTAGAAATTAAAGATTTATCTTCTCAAAAAACATTATTGGCAGATACTCCTAATTGTGCTGCAGAGTAATTCAATGTACTGAGGCACATTAATGCTGTTCATCCTGTATTTGGGTAGGGAGCAAATATATTTCTCTATAGACTTAATCCTCAGATGCCATTTCCCATAAAGATTCTCTGCCTCAAGGCAACAAGCTTGACCTCAAGTCTGTCCAGACAGAGCTTATAATTATACGAACTACAAATACTTGATTTCTAGGTGCAATTTGCCTCCTCAGCCCCTGTATAGAAGAGGTCACCATGCCCTGGGATTGCTCAAATCCAGCCAGACAAGAAATTCCATAAGAGAAATTATTTATAATGAGACAAGAAAGTCTTCTAATAAATTTGTATATTTCAAGATGTTCTTCTACATAGGGAAACAAAAACTACACTGTAGCTACCTACCAACATGTTACTTCACTTGAGAATCAGATTTTAGGGATGCTTGAACTCATAATGCATGGCAGCTCCTTTGAGACATGCACTGTAATCCATGCAAAACTGAGCATAAAGATGGACGCAATCCATCCTCTAAGTGGGATTTTTGGTTTAAGTTCAAGAATTTTTGTTTCAAACTCAACACTTCCATTCCAAGAGGTTCACAGAGTACACAGAAATGACCTTCTTTGAGGTGAGAATTCAACTGCAGTAAGAAGTGATATTTTCCATCTACACAGAGCTTTTCAAGGGCTTCCAGATAGAGGATAGATCCAGGTTGTTTATTATTCCTAGCATAACTCTGCCACAACTATCAAAATAACAGTGATACTCCATCTTCCTTGCAAAGGTGATGCTAGGGGGATAAAGATTGCATGTGTATCTTTAGAAAGATACAGACAAGAAATGTTATTTCAGAGAACTCCCCCCAGGAGCCTATGAATGAGCCAAAACCTACCTTATCTGTGCCACTGAAAATTACTTGTAGCTTGCCAGTCAATTTTGAGCATTACAAGAGTAATGTCCTTTTGGCTGGCTCCTTCAGCACAGAGGAGATGCTAAGCTGCTTGGCTGGCCCCTCCTTCAGCCCAAGCTTGCAATATACCAGCAGATGCTATAAAGAAATTACATTGCAGAGCCAGAACCTTCTTTAATTAATCTGATCTCTACCAATAATTGAAGGTACTTTCTCCCCCACTCCCAGGAGCAAACTTTGTGCTATAACTCAGTGACTAAACCTCTTTGGAAGCTCAGGCTGGCCAACAGCGCCCAGAACTGCTCATGAATAGCAGGCCTGATTCTGCACATTGCTGACAGAAACCTTAAGCAAATCCACGAAGGTTACATATTAGATTTGGCAGACTTGGGCTAGATCTGAACTGGTGAACAGACATAGAAGATCAAGCTCTATAAACTGAGGATCAGATTCACATAATCAAGTCCCAGGCACGTCGAGTTGTTAATGTTAATTTCCCTGTGCTGCAGGCTGGAAAGATCACAATCAGCGACTATGAAGTCTGTGCTAGTACCCACATGGCTCTCAGAGCCATGGTATACAAGCACCTACAGATGTCTTGTTGGCAGCATTAGTTTCATCCAGTACAGAAACATTGCTGGTACCCTCAGAAAGAACCATTATCCTGTCATGACTTCAGAAGAGGAAGAAATGTCTCTTACATTAAAATCCCAGCTCAAGCAGTGTCTGTCTGCTCTGAGCATCATGCAGCCTGATGATTGTGTCATTGTGGTGTTTCCACACTTAAGATACTGTGTCATCCCATATTTACATGTCAGAACACAACACAGCCCTCTTCACAGGCAGTGGAGACCCTGCCAGGATCTGACAAAACATGTCTAGAATCTACCCACCCACTGCAGACCGCTGAGATCTACAAGCCCTAGCAGGTTCATCCCTGGAGCAAGGCCAGTTTCTGTGCTGCCTGTTTTGAAAGTGCTTTCTTTACCCCAGCTGAACAAGTAATACTAGATGTGCTGCTGGTTAACCTTTCCATGCTCTTACTTCTCGTACAAACAGTTGCTGGTAGAGACTTACTCTATTCCTGTTCTTACTGATGCCACACCGACTGCTGCTCTTTGTCCATCCTGTAACTAAATCGATTTGTCAGAATGAGGTTATCAGCTGAGCAAGCCCTGCCTCATTCCCAGTGCAGGAGCTGAACTGCTGATCAAAGAGCTTTCAGGCTTTGTTATTATATACCTGCTAATGGCCAGACAAAAGACCAAACTATAGATCGTGAAAACTGCTTATTCAGCAACTTACTTTGTCATGTATCAGTTAACTTTTACCTAGTGTTTCTCATGAGCTCTGATCTTCATGATCTGTTCCCCATTTTATGTGTTCTTGAGGTTATATTATAGTAAGTTCTCTTCCAGAAGTTCGAGAATGATCTAATTGAATTTTAACAGCGGTGCTAAAGCACATCTGTAAGTTAGTCATTGACATGAAATTGTACCAAAATTAAAATGAAATCAAACTACTCAAAAGCAAGTAGTGGGCTTCCTGTATGTTTTTCCAATTATCACTTTTTCTGGTCTTAAATATTCTTTCTGGGGTTAATTTTCTCCTCATCTCACTCATTGTCAGTACTATAACCCAGAGAAATCTCCCACTACCAGATGTGCTTTTCTGCCAATGCCCTATGACTGCTCATCAGAAACATCACTTTAGTCTCATATTTTGTGTGCTCAGGAGCGTGACCCACTATTCCCCAGCTTTTCCATTAAATTTTGTAACCTTTCAGGCAGTGAAATGTTCTGTACCTTTCCCAAACCAGAAAGTGTTGTTAGAAAAAATGACACTATATCATTAAACAGGCTATTGTCTAGAATACATACAGACAGGAGTTTTAAAATTAGTTATCTAGTTACAGCTCAAGTTAAGGGGGTGGAAGGCTAAGTAAATCCAGCTCGTTTTACACGATCTTTGGTCACAGTAAGCATTGATTCATGTTATGTTATTTAAAATACATTAAATAGGTGTTTTCTAACAACGCATTTTGCCTGGTATAGAAAATGTCTCTGACGTTATCAGAAAAGGTAGCATAAAAAAAGCATCATAAATTTAAACCTAAGAATTTTATTAAGGTCCCCTTTACTTTCTTAGATTCTAAGCTCACTTCTGGCACCACTGCCTGCCCCAGAGTTTGTAAAACACCTCCTATGACTGGAGCACGATGTGCTTCGTTGGTTGCAAAAGACTCTGCACAGGCTGTTCAGTCAGTGGTCCGTTCTCTGAATGAAGGAGGGGTTAGCGACTGAGATACGTGCATAAGAGGAACATGTGGATTTTACATTCATAGATACACACTTTGCTAATACGTGAGGGCAGCTCAAGAGAGGTGTTCATTATCTCTTCTGCCCAATATTGTGGCTTGTGCTGTATACACACCATATAATAACCTGTCACCACCGCTAATACTTCTCAAGGCAGAAGGAATTCAATGCCAACTAGAAGCTCCATCGTTGACAAGTCACTTTTTTCCTTTCTAAAGCTCATAAAGAGCCCATCTGAAAAGAAGAGAACTTGCAGTCGCTCCTAGCACAAACAAATGTTTGCTGCCCGCAGAAACAGGCTTCCTGCACCGCTGACAGAGGCAGAGCTTCTACAGCTCTTCTCTGTTCAGACCTCACTATTCTGGGTCTCCAGAAAAATGCCTGTAAGCACCACAAGGGCCAACTGAGCCCCCTTGAAAACCTGCCCCAGTCTGCTGAGCCTGCCACACAAGCAATGCGTTAGTAAAGTGCAGTTGTGGCTACTGCAGCAAACGTCCTCGTCACAAAGATGAGGCGGCGATAGTGCTGCCATGGCAGAAGCACCATCTCTGTTACAAGTGGGAGCAGTACATATTCCTGCTAGGTAGTCCATCTTAATGCCATCAGACTGATCCCTAAGGAAACCCCGAATGCAAGGAGACACAGGATTTACCAGAAGCCCTGCTTACTGGTTGCATTTTCCGCTGCATATCAAAACAGCCAGGGACTCCTGCACAGGTTGTAACGGCGGAAAAATCCCACAGCAGCCCCCGGCTCAGCCTCCAGCCTCCCAGGGTGAAAAGTGCCACTCCTCATCACCAAACCAAGTGCTGTCGTCTGCTAACGCATACCTTCAGTCTCATTGCTGATTCGGAAAGGGCACTAAGATGAGAGCTGAACTATAGCCCTTAGTGAAGAGAGTCAGCCTGCTATATCCAAACAAACGGGCTCAGCATGCAGAGAATCAAGAAGTCGGCCAAGCCACACAGAGAAATCTTCTCAGAGGTACTAAATCACATGCCAGGACCTACTCTTGGCAAACCAACAGGGACAGGTTGCTTTTAGCAAGTGCAGCTACTCCTGAAAAAGGATGGTAATAGCATAAAATGATTAGCGGAGGAGACTGTTCAAGGGCAAATCACATTTGCTGATGACGACTACAGCATATTAGCCTGCTGCTGGGTCTGTGCCATCCGAAATAATTTGTTAAAAGTTACGGAGACTAGTGAGGCTCAGCAGCCTATTGCAACAGAAATAAAGGGGAACAGAGAAACCCTTGGAAACATATGCAGCTCGTACTTCACAGTGAGCACTTGCTTTTGACTTCCAGGGTTTTAAACGGGAATCAAGCAGCTGTTTCAGTTATCTCATGATAAGACATTGAAAAGACACGGCCCTTATACTTAGATTTCATTACTCAGACCACAAATAAAAAGGCAAATCCAATCCCCATTTGAAAAGTCACTGGTTCTGGCTATAAAGGACAACTTAAAAGGTACAAAATTCCAAAAGGAAGGTTGCAAGTACATGCGTTCAGCAACTGTCACAACAAACATTCTGTAAATATGTTCTGTAACTGATACAGTAGGACTGTAGATGCTACTAAAATACTGACAGCTAGGTGCCAAAAACACCACCTAACCGTCACAAATAGCAAATTCTCATGTGTTATGTTTTTAAAAAATTCCTCTAAGTAACGTGAAAAGTCAGAAGAAAATTGAAAAACCATTGATAAGAAATATACTTAAATTGTCCTGTAAGCAGTGTTTTCAATTATTTAGCAAGACATTTGTTTCTAAATAACTTGAATAATTTTAAGTGCCTTAACCTGAGGAATTTCATCCTTTCTAAACATATGACCACTTTTGACGCTATTGAAATGGATGTTGATTATGAGCATACAGTCAGCTCGGGTTCCAGATCACTCCGTGCCAGTGAACTCTCATCTTTACTTCTTAGCTCTCACGATCTCTGTGTTCTTGAGATGGCTTTAGGTAAATTTGGTTCCTAATGAGCATATCAGTGAAAATAATATCTCTACTCTATTATCTTTCCCAGAAGTAATATCACATTAGAGTGACAGAATTTATTTCCCATGTATTAGTACTCACTATATCACTTTAATGAATTATTAGATCTTGTATCCGTCTGCCCAACACTTTGCCATGAACTGATGATGTTAGGCTGACAAGCCAAAAATGACCCGGGTCACACTGTCTACCTCTTCTAATAGCAATGAACATTTCTCTCAGGAATTTCAAACTGCAGTATATGCTACAGATCCAATCAATAACTTTCGTTGAAGACCCCACTTCTACTTATTGTGCTAAAGAATAGTTAAGAAAAAAATATTCCTCTCCATTCAAGAGCAAATGACATCTGCAAAGGTGAGAAACCACAGCCAGGGCTTTAAGGTTTTATGGAAGCAGCTATTACTGTCTTCAAATATCACAGCAGTTCAGTTGGAGAGCAGCATTGTTAGAAGTCACTAGCAACTCTGTCAAACTTTAACATGATGCGATAGATGTATAAATTGTTTCTTGACTGTGTAGCATTACTTGCTTTTCACTTAATGCAGGACTGTGAACACTAATCCTGAGCCCTAATGGTGTTGAGAAAAACCACGAAAAACTAAATTTTGGTGTTCATTCAACTCGACATGAGCCAAGGATTCAGAGGAAAAAAAAAAATTCCTTCTGTGACTTAAGTTTCAAAAATAATAAACATGAGTTACATTTTGGACTTGGTGGCGCTAGAGAGT
>JAVSBS010025620.1:141749-159806 GCA_033124195.1 Coracias cyanogaster
CCCCCCCCCGGTAGTATAAATAAGTAAATATATATATATATATAAAGTATAAATAAATAAAACTATATTGTCAGACGTTTCTTTAATTATTTAGAAATTACTACATAAAACAGACAAGAGAGATGGATGCTGACATTATTTTAAAACCTTTTTAGTTAAAAGTTTGTTTTCCTCACGGCTGTAAAGAATAAGTATTGTTAAGAACCAAGCACTCTTACACTAAAGACACGAATATAAACAGCAACTCAGTTGTGCAACAGTTAGATTATGGATTATGCATTTGTCAACAGCACTGTCCCTTCACTTCATTGATAATTAGAAAAAAAGGATCTCTAAACACTTCACAATTTCAGTTACTTCTTTACAAACAATGATGAAATGCAATTGATTTTCAGAAAGCATAGAAACTCAGCTTCTGACAAGTGAGAGTTTTTGGTCTAACCAGGAATTCTAGTCAGCCACTGTGCTATCAGACAGGCTGGATTCACAGAATGGTTTGGGTTGGCGGGGACCTTAAAGATAATCTAGTTCCAACCCCTCTGCTATGGGCAGGCACACCTTCCACTAGACCAGGTTGTGCAAGGCCCCAACCAACCTGGCTCTGAACACTTCCAGCGAGGGGGCATCCACAGCTTCTCCGGGCAATCCGTTCAGTGTCTCACCACCCTCACAGTAAAGAATTTCTCCCTAATACCTAATCTAAATCTACCCTCTTTCAGTTGAAAGCCATTATCCCTTGTCCTATCCTTACACTCCCTGACAAAGAATACTTCCCCATCTCTTCTGCAGGCCTCCTTTAAGTACTCGAAGGCTGCCAGAAGGTCTCCCTAGAGCCTTTTCTTCTCCAGGCTGAACAACCCCAACTCTCTGAAGCCTGTCCTCATAGGTGCTCCAGCCCCCTGATGATCTTTGTGGCCCTCCTCCAGACCTGCTCAACCAGGTCCACGTCCGTCTTGCGCTGAGTGCCCCAGAGCTGAATACAGTACTCCAGGTGGGGTCTCATGAGAAAGGAGTAGAAGAGGAGAATCACCTCCCTTGACCTGCTAACGTTCTGCTAAGACATATAAACAAATAAATTCTACTGCAAATACTCAGTCCTGAGCTAAAACTGAATATCCACCCATAAAAGGCAACCTGTGCTTCAGCACTATTGGAGAGGAGTTACTTTGTGTGACATCTAGCTGCATTTCAGTTTTCCATTATGCGTGTTTTGCTACAGCACCATTCAAACTTTACTAAGGTCACAAAAGCCACTAAAGTAGAACAAGACACTCACCATCCACTGGTCATGGGACAATGCAAACGCTAAATATCCTTCACTTGGACCACTCATTTCGATCAAGACTGAAGTCTTCTCTTGTTGGAAGGACAGAAAAAAACAGGAAGCACTTTCAGGATCACAGTTTGAAGGGTTCCTAATGCAGAACTTCATACTTCCACAGCCTGATGCATTAAACTGGACAATTAAGCAAACAAACAAGTCATAAGCAATGGGAGTTTCTCCTCTTCTTTCTCCCCTTCTACCCCAGTCAAGAAGAAAGCATACAAGGAACAGCAAAGAAACACCATCTATGTCTACATACCACTCTCTTAACTCATCCCTACAATTACCCCAGGACTAGAAGGTAAAATGATGGTGAATTCCAAGCTGTACTTTTGCTCAAGTTGAATTTTCACTTTAAAAGACATCATAGAATAACTTTTAAAAGAAAGCAAAAACTTCAGAGAAACTTCTTTTGGTTTAATTTTTAGAGAGGTAATATTATCTGTAGGGTGAGAGAGAGGGAAGATCAGCTTTGTTTCCTTTTTAAAGTAGGAACTTAACTGATACAAAATGAGAAAAGACGTGTTAAAGTCATGCTTAATAGCTCAAATAGCAATGCTTGCTCAAACTATTCAAGAATCAGTAACGGAAGTCAGTAACACAGACCAACTCAAGGAACTTCGAGCATGCAGCCACTAAATAGGAAGTAATTACTCAAGACCAGAGCAAGTCCTTTCCCATTTATCTTCTCAGGTATACAGAATATTTTTTGACCATTAAGTTCTAAATATTCTATCAACCTGCTGACCCATGTATGGTATAACATTTAACTCAGGTTCAGGCAACTCAACTAACGCAAGAGGGGAGCTGCCAATGTTCTTAGTCTCTGAAATCTAAGTTACTTATCTACCATCTCTCCTTTTATGTCAACCAGCTATACCACTGATTTAAATTCCACTGCTCGCAAGCATTAAAGACAGCATTATTTAGGTTTATAATGACTTACTGGCTTTGATAAGTAGGAAATTGGATGTGAAGTCGATATTGCATCTGATGTTGCAGGCAAGGGCGTTGTTGGGGCCAGTGCACTAGGCTGAGAAACAATGGGACCAGGAATCTTCACCCAGAAAGTCTTGTATTTCTTCACAACTGTGGCTCTTAAACACAACACACAGAGGCACCACTGTATAAATCAACAGCTGATTGCTATTTAAAAGGAAAAGCTTCTATAGTTTGTACAACTGCTTTGTAAAACCCTCATCTTTATGCAGACCTCTAACGTTTTAGGGATTCAAGTAGGAAAGTATCTGAAATCTCAGAGGAAAAATAATTTTAAAACATAGTACTGCGTGCTCTACTGGCTGTAAGAAACATTCATGCCTGTGGCAAGGACCACAACCTCAGGGAAGGGTTGCATAATTGTATCCATTAGTTTCCAAAAAGCTAGTAGTATAACAGGGGGGTACACACCGTTGTTAGGTACGTAGTGCAGAGACTCAACACTGTATACTACAGGCATGAGAAGTGAGCAGTTAACTAGAAACTCTAAAGAAACTGGTCTCCAAATCCCCCTCTACTCTGCCCATAAAATCAAAATAATCACCTCCAAGCTGTCCCTGACAGACAAGTGTCTGCATTAATGTGGACTAAACAGGAAGCAAGACGTGTTGACTTTTCAGGCCATTAGTCCAAGGACATTTTTCAGTTGCTGGCCAATACTCGACACAGACAGTAGTACAGGTTGAGCTTATTTGCATTTCAGTAAACTGGAACTAATGCCAAATTTACTTACAGAAACTGTACATGTTCTGGTGCATCTCCAGGAGCAATCCAATAAACTTTTATGTATTTCTTTTTCACTTTACTTGTGTGACTGACAGCTGAATTCTGAAAACACAAACATATCAAGAGTTACAGAGTGGACATGCACTAAGGAGATTTCAGTTAACAGTCACGGGCTGCAGCTGAACCCTAAATAGACACCGCACTGTTACGCTGCACAGACCCAGAGCAACTGCCTTTCCCTCAGTCAGGATCCACTTGGATAAGGTCTAGCACAGAAACTTATCCATACTCACAAACTTCAGGCTAAAGGGAACAACTAGAGGTCTTTCAATTGAGAAGACTGCAGTGATGAGACAGAGGTCCCTGAGCAATTATGCACAAAGGGTGTGATAACACTCCATTTTTTTGACAGTAGGATCATGCTCCTTTTCTTGATACTCAGAGCATGAAGGGAAGCGCAATGACTGTACAGAGAGAAGAGGACTAGAATTCCAGAGGACAAAAACCAGAAGTAGCGCTAGGGTCAGACAGTTATTTGCACAAGATAAATAGATCAGAAACAGCTCTGAACTAAGTCCTCTGAGCACAGAGGGCACAACTCAGACATCCTCGTGGCTTTACAGCACTGACGGATGCATTAATTGGATGTCACTGGGGGGTAGGTGGCAGAAGTGGAAAGGAAACAAAAAAATACATGTAGGGAGGCTGAGAACTTTGTCCACTCCAGCTCAGCACTGTACACGTTCATGAAGTTCAAGTCGGTTGCTGAAATGCTAGTCAGAGTTCTCATCTCTTGCACGTGAGGCAGAATCAATTAATCTAAAACGGATCTTGAAGATTGTGATCTAACCTGTTACTAAGAAGGCTCCATTAACAGCAACTTACAGAGCAACACTAAAGATAACAGCCTACTCCATTGTTTACCACAATAACTGCCCTGAACTTCACTTGCTGTGAGATATTTTCTCTGTCCTTAACAAGCCTGATGTCCCGTTTTTAGACACTAGACTATACCTTGGTACGGCCACATGTCAGAAGCTGAGAAACTCTCCGGTCAACTAACACGAAAGAACCAACTGCAGGGCTATCCAGGTGCTCTGCATCCCGGGCTTGTATGAAAAATCCTTCAAAATCTGGTCCAGATAGATCAACTGCAGCAAGAAGAAAAATAAAAGGAAATCTAAATACTCTGCAGAAGAAGAATGAAGAATTGCAACAATGACCACCTGAAGCTCATTTTACAAGTACTGAATGACTGCTAAATGGACCACCTGAACAAGATTCAGCTGCTTAGATCTAGCACAGCTGAGTAAAGCCACGTTACAACACAAAGAAACAGTAAATAAAACTCTTCATATATAACTGACAATACCTTCTATGCTGTCCCCTGGTTTAAATTCCGTCCCATTCACTGTAATGGTGTGCTCAGGTGACAGCTGTGGAGAGCTACCGTGACATGGTATCATGCTAGCGCAGGCTCCTCTTACTTTTCCATTTGGATAGCCACCCACAGATGCATAGAGGCAAAGAAACATCCAAACACCAAAAGCAAGGCCAGGCAGCTCCATCTACATAAAGTAAAAGTTACAGGCAATTAAATACAATCAACGTTCATATTATAGGTCATCACTCATCTTTAGAGCAGTCGGTTGAACACTAAAATCTAAAAATGTTTAAAACAAAAGCTTGCATAAGAAGACACCATTCCTAGCTGCAGAAGCTAAAAGTAACATGTGCTTCTGATCACTGCCAGACTTCACAAGAATGTTCACAGATACCATGTTTCAGGCCACCAACTCCCTCCATCCAGTGGGTAGATTCATTCTCTCAGTGCATTTTGACATCACTTGAAATTTCTTTTGCTTACACCTCTCTTGTTCATTCTCTCTCTCAAAAAAAAAAAAATCCAAGAGCCTCAAACATCTACACAGGACAGACCGATCTTAAAATATTTTGTTGATGTATACAGGTCCACAGTACTGAGGAACTACACAGCTAGTACCAAGCCCACTCTTCTGTTAATCACAGCTCCAAGTTGTGCATCATTACAGACTGCCTTTTGTTTCCACAACTCGTGTCTATTTCTTCACATATGACAAATAATTCCCAGGTAACAAGTTCTTCTTTTTGTGAGGAAACTGAAGTTGCTAATGTCAGAAATAGGTTTTATACCCGCAAAGAAGCGGGAATTTGGCGTAAAGATTTAGACAAAAAGATACACGTGTTTGTTGCGTACAAGCACAAGACTTTTCCTTTGAACCCTTCCTTTTGGATATTGGACCTCCAGGAAATTAGTCAACCAATAGCACTGCTTGTCACACTTTCATTAAGGAAACAACATGGATGAAAAACCTGTGGGGTAATAGGACCAAAGAGCCTGAAACAGTTATACAAACCCCTAATCCCAGCATTCATCATATAGTGTTTTGCTCTGCTGCAATCCTGTTTGCAAAAAGCTGTGGCAATTGTTTTGTTACTCATCAGAATGCAGGGTTTATAGTTGTGTCAGTGTTTATAGAACACCTCAGCCAACATGGAAAAAGCACGTCCAAAAAGCTGGGAGAACAGAGATAAACCTCCTTTCAACCCATAGACACAAGAAGTGGGTTATCAGCTGTAGTAGAACATGTACCAGGCCAGTAGATCTGCCTTCTGGAAGAGCCATGTCCATTTTGCACCAACTGATAAGAAGTATCAGGTTATGAAGCTCCCTGACAGCACACATGGACTTGAAGATAAGAAAGGCACAGAGCTGCTTCAGGCTGAACTCTGACACCTTAAAAGCAGTCAAACGAAGACAAGGCATGTCATCAGTCTTACACAATCTCTAACAGTCATCAATATTAACTTTTCCAAAGTTCTTACACATGCAGTGCTAAAAATCCACATATCAGGGCAACACTACACTCTTACTTCAATATAAGAGCTTTTCGGCAACTTTACACAAGTAAATAGAAGAAAATCAGAGAGGACAGGAGGTTGAACAGTTACATTTCAGGAACTAGAAAAGCAAAACAACAAGAAACACCACGCAACTCCTCCTCCCAAATATTCAAGATAACATTATGATAGTATCTTTAACTTCTAGTTAAAGTAAGCCTTTCTTCTTGTTCTGATACTTCACCAGGCTGTCACAATTCTCCATCCATATGATTCTGTTAATTAGTTAAGGAAGTCTACAGGAAGCTAAAAACTAGCACTTTTACATGAGTGATTTGTTGCTTGCCAGTAGCAGTCTACAGGAAGCTAAAATTCAGTACAATGGTGGCATTAAAGCAGCTTTTATATGTACCAGTGAACTCTTCAAAACAAGTTGCTGCCAGAAGAGATAAGGCCATACACCACAGAGACAAGAAAGAGGTTAGTCGTCTAGTTTAAGTAGCAGAGGATGTGGTAGGGATTTAAAACGAAACAAGAAATATTCTTTGGCAGACCCAACAGACTCAAAAGCTGGCAGAAGAGAAAGAGGAAGAAGCAGAGATGAAAAAAGAAATGAAAAAGGCCGAACTCTGAAAGAAGTACCCTGCTGGAGAGCAATTTACAAAAAATTAATTTCTTTTAAAAATGGAGTTAACTGTAGAAGAGCAATCTTCTACTATGCATGTTCAACAATGAGGGCTAGATCCTATAAAGATTAGTAATTTCCATCCTAAAATTTAGCCTTCCTCTACACTTACTCAGTTGCCTTGAGAAGACTCTTTCCTACTTTTTTCCGGAAATACTTTGTGGCACTCCACGTTCTCCAGTTACATAAGAAAAGAGGCAGAGGGAAGATGGTAAGCACTCCAACACCAATCATTCTGTGGTTAAAGATTTTCCTAAAACTACAAAATTAATCTCCTAAGGTGTTATTGTAGACAAAACAGAGTAATAGGTCAACACTCTATAGATGTCAAGCTTTAAGAAATTATTCCTTAATTTCAGACTAAAGAACTCTGAACTTTAACTCAAATACCACAGTAAAGCCCTTCCTATAACTCAGTAGAACTTAGTATTTAAAACGGTGGTTTGGAACAGCCAATAGCAGAAGTTTACAATCCCTTATCTGCTACCCCTTATTCAGCTAGGATCCCACCGTGCCTCCCTGCTCCCCTGCAACATGCACACACACCCTCAGCCTTCAGCCAAAACCTGCTCAAAATAAGCCTCATACCAGTTGTAAAGAGCAAGAAAGACAAGGACACAAAATCTGAAAATACAGAAAGGAAAAAGGGAAATCCAAGAGATGTCCGGAAATTCCTCCTATAAGCAGGTTAAAATGTTTCCTATAGCTCTAAAAAAGTACCCACTACAAGAGCACGAAACAGCATGTCATGCCCTTGTGAATATGACACTCTAGCCAAGAGAAGGAAAATATAAGTTATCCTGGAAAGCTGAGCAGATATCATTAGTAGTTTAAAAATGAACACCATTTTAAAAACCACCTAAGGAAGACACCTAGTTAAACTAACGAACCAGCAATAGGCAATTCTGAGAAGGGACAAGAAAAAGTATCTTTATACTCAGGCTGAAGATTGACAAGGAATTATATCTATCCTCAGCTAAGCATTTGTAGAACAGATAACCTGCTTTGCTAAATGAAACAGGCGAGTCAGCTACTGGCAAGCATAAATCACTCATATAAAAGTCACCTCTTCCAGAAGATTACATGGTTTCTTCTTTTCTCTGCTTAGAGTTCTACAGTCACCACAGCATTATTTTCCTCCAAGTAATATAGTCAGGAATGACATTTTTAGACATACAGCATGTCATACATAACACAGTACAGAAAACACTTAGAATTAAAGAAGTAATGAGCTTTAAAATTTTAACCAGTCACACACAGAGGTAAAGGAATCAAGGTCTGTAGTAAGTGAAAAAACTGCAGAATACGCAACTTTTTCTGATATTCCCCTTTGCAGGAAAATCAGAGGAAGAAAACTGAAATACACAACTACAAACATAAGTACAACCCTGAACAAAAAGTATGGCGATTAACGGCATTGAAAGTATTTGTTACAGAGGGGTTATGTTCAGGAAAGCTGAGATGTGCTGCATGAATCATGCTTAATCTCACAAAAGAATAAATGCCTTTTAAAAGAATAAAGTAGGAAGAAAAAGTTCTTTACCTTTATAAAGAAGGACTTGAGAGGCTGATCAAAGCTACCACATCTTACAGATCTGTTACCTATTACTTGACTCCTCCCAGAAACATGGCTGAATTAAAAAACCCAGTTAATCTGCATTTTAATAAAGATAGATCAGCAGATCTCCACGAGACCATCTTTTGTAGATAAGAACAACAAACTGTGTCAAAACCTTAAATTGCCAAGTATTGCCACTAAAGCTAGATTCAAAATGAGCGTCCACGTGAACTCAAGTTTTGATGCGCATAAGCTGTGGAAGAGCCTGCTATTACCTATAGCATTTGAGAACACTCTCAGTTTCCGCTGTAACTTATTATAAACTGTAGATTTTCCTTCCTGACAGATTTTTCTTGCAAGTTGTATTAAGACGCTTTGGCCACAGTGGCTTATTTATAACCCTTTGAAATAAAAAAACATATGAACTGGCAAAGAGTAAAGAGGAATAGGAATAATTGACTTCAAGACTAAAGCATAACAATGTTAAAAAGTATAAAAGCTAATTCCTACAGCATGTTTCAATTGGCAATTCTCAAGTCATTTTGTTAAATTACAGTTATATGAACAGCCTGGAAGAACAACAGGGAGCTGAGGGATTTCTGCACTACTCAGTGACTTGTTGTCCAAGATCAATGCCTTACACTGCAATGCCCGTGCTAACCAAGGGCCTGAGAGTACTTACAATCACCTTCTACTCTGCCAGCACACCAGCTGCAACCAGGTGGTAGCACATATCAGTAAATGCCCCAGCCCAGCTTACAAGGATGTGCTAAAGAGCATTACTAGCTTTATAGTCAGAACGCAGTCACCTAGCATTGATGGTTAATTTTACTTATCGTTTGTGCTGTACAAACACTTTTCAACATGTTCCATACAACAAAAGATGGCAGGAGATCCAGCAGTCCTTTCTCTACAGATACTAGTGCATGCCACACCATTACAGTATAAGACAGTTATTCAAACCACTGTTTCACACCTTTATTTAGAATGGAAAAAATACTTCCAAACTCATTAGACTGCTAATTTGTTTGTCCCTTTCTCATTCTCCCTACTTAAATCTTCAATACAACATGTAACTCACACCCCCCCAGCAGAAAAGAAAGCTTCAGAACAAGTTTGTTCAAAGAAACTTCATCATTACCTGTAATTCTAACAGTGTTTCAAATATCATGTCACTCTTGGGGTGGAAGGAGGGAGGGAGAAAAATGTGTACTCCAAGCCATTTAAAATACAGCCCTCCAATTCATAGAAATCTAAAAACATGAAGTGACAGTCACCTTCTCATCACCCTCGCCTAACTTGGGCAAAATGCTTTAGGAAAAAGTTAAGCTTTTCTAAGGAAGCTGAATAATAGGAATGTCAATATTTATCTCACATGGAACTTGATTATAATTAAAATCCAATTTAACACAGAGATTACTCAGTACTAACAGCTGACTGCTAAAGTAACCTGAAGTTTCAGTCAAGCATTTCCCAAGCCAGTACTACCCAGTTACTTCCTGGGTTTGCCAGGCAGGTCAGAACTCAAGACAGATTTAGAGCTTTTTGTTGGAGCATGCTTTCTTGAGAACTTACACTGCATACAAACCACCAGAAATGCGGAGGAAAGTCATGTAGAAAAATCAGAACAGGGGTCCAAAAGGTAGTGGATAAATAGAAAGCAGTAAGTTACTCTCTTCTCTGTTAAAAAAAAAAACAAACACCTTCTACAGTCCCTACAGGTATCAACAGCTAAGAAAGCCCTGGTTGCCTAATTACTCAAAAACACAACATTCAGACACAAACTCAGGATCTCTTCACAGAAATTACCTTCTTTCAGCTGTTTAACAGAATTTCATTAGCTGTGAAGTACTACATCTAAAACTAATCTCAGAAAGGAAGAGGAGATGAGAGGAGGAGCAAGGCAAAGGTATTGCCAATTCAAAGGTATAAAAAATAGGTTTGCCAGGACCTTTCTTCTGAGCACCATCAGACAGAATGGCAGGCAGAAAAAAGTCATATAAAGAAGACTAAGCTGCATTAACAGACGGTGTTTGTGCCATGTCTCTAAAAAAATATACTCTCACAAACCAAAAGCCAACAAGCCTTGCTGTCCAAGAGTCACCATCCCTCTGAGTTTAGAAAAAGAGCTTGGTTTAACTTCTCCTGCTCATTTAAACACGGTCATATAACAACAGCTGGATGGAGCCAAGGGCAGCAAACAAGCAGAGTTCACATTCACTATAACTTGTTACTTTTAAACTACAAACACACACACCCCCCCCCCCATGCCCCAAGGTGACAAAACACACTTCAGCCTCTCGGTTTTTCTACTCAGGAAATATTCAAACAGAACTTCAAGGCTTGTGTGTTTGGAAAGGAGTTTTGACAACAGTTTAAGTGTAGCTACTTACCTTACAGGCAGTTACTCTGTTACAGTGACCAAATCTGAGTAAAATTGCCATTGGCTTTCTACTTATAGTAAGACAACTTAAATTACACATTGTAATGTCTACTGTTTAACTTGCATTTAACAGCATTAACCTTTATCATACCCCGGATCAGAGGAAGCTTGTCTGAAAGAAGAAACGGTACACAAACAAAAAAAGGAAACATTTACGAGCATCCTTTGTGGCAGGCACACATTTTACACCGCTTCCCAAGCGAAGCCGGTAAGACCCTGCAGTTCAGCTGAAGTGCTCAAAGTTGTAACCAAGCCCTGACCCTGTAGCTCCTTTTGCTTTGTACTTCCACAGACCTCAGAGTTTCTTGTTAATTACTTTAATTCTCTTGCGGTGTAATTAAGGGGAAAACAACAACAAAAAGAAACAAACAAGCAAAACACACCAAACCAACCCAAACTTTTGATATCTTCTTCCTCAGAGCACAAGGTGCAGATTTGCAGCACGATTTTAGAGACTGTTACACATTTACTCCCTAGCAAAGCGACACTTTGAGAAAAGGGATAAACAATCTTACAAAGGAATAAAAGAAGTTTATCTTCCCCCCCCCATATATCCCACCAAGAATGAACAAGAGGCGAGGAATTTTGTCCTCTTCAGTTTACTTTGATGATTCACCTTCCCGTTGGGCAGCTGCTCTACATATATCATCTCAGGGCTCCAACCCTACAGGCTTT
Source organism: Coracias cyanogaster (assembly GCA_033124195.1). Taxonomy (NCBI): domain Eukaryota; kingdom Metazoa; phylum Chordata; class Aves; order Coraciiformes; family Coraciidae; genus Coracias; species Coracias cyanogaster. Next base: position 153,040 of record JAVSBS010025620.1, read on the forward strand.
GATCTAGATGAAGAGCGCAAATCTACAACCTGCCCTAAAAATGACAGTTTCTTACTCCAACAAGCAAATCCAACTAGAGGATTAGCACACTTACTGCCGCAGCTACCACACACCTATCTCCTACGCACACGATGAAGAAACAAAACACACAAGTAGTATTCACATGACACTAAAGCAGACAAGGTGCAAGAGGAACGCGGCTGGCGTTCCAGGCAAGACGGCCCGTGGCTTACCTCCACTCATGAAGGCAAGCAGGCTTAAAGTTTTCCCTAAAGTACTCAGGAAGCGCCGGCACGGAAGGCAGCCGCTACGCGGTGCTTTGTAAGCTTCACCAAAGCCCAGCTCGCTCCGTTTTCCCGGCGCTTGAAGCGAAGCGGCTGCGCAGACAGGGCGGGCCCGGCCCCGCCCCGCCCCGCTCCCGCCGCGGGAGGCGGGAAAGCGGCGGGCGGGAGGCGAGAAGGGCCCCGCGGCCGTGCCTCGGCCTCTCGCCACGGGAACGGTTAATTTAGTCCTGTTTTCTTTAAAGGTGCTGTCTACGAAAACACAGCGGACTTGCAAATGCTCTGTTAGCGTTCTGCTGTTTTCTTAGGTTCTGTAAAAGCAGCAGTAACCCTTGAGGCACCCTGTACCAGCATATTATAAGATCTATTTTGTGTGAAAACCAGTAACGAACTACTTTGCAAGATCAGACAAATGGCCTGATTATTAAACTTATTATCTTGCTCGTGCAAGTCCGTGGGAACCTGAGATCTCACTGAGTGTACAGCAACCAAAGAAACAGGACATATAATCAATAGTCTAAACCAAAATAAGGATATTTCCCCCTACACAGAGGGGCAGGAAATCAAACCAGTTGACAGCAGCCATTCACATAGAATCCAAAATATGATGACAGATAAAACCATAAGCCCAAGTACATACACGCTTTATTAAGTGCTTGTGTGTTTGTAATTAATCCATGCTGATTAAAACCAGCATTCCTTGCAGACACATTATTAGTATGACAAATACTAACATAAACACATTTACAGTCCAGTGACCACAGTGAGGGATGCTCTTGACAATATTTAGGTTTGTCATTTACATACATATAGTGGAATCAATATCCAAATATGTTAAAGATCTTATTTTAGGGTCTTGGCTCATTTACAGAATGGATTGCATACTTCTGAAACATTGTTATAAATATATGAATATATGGCAGTAATTTCCTCATTAAGACTCACAGGGAGGAATGAAAATGCAAGCTACAATCCTGTGGGAAACTGTAATCAGAGTTTATGAAAAAAATCATTTATCTGTGAAAGGTAAAGGAGAGAATACTGGTTTGCTTCTCATTTTATAGCTTATTTCAGGTAGTGTTAGTTATTGCCAAAGAGCTATAAAGCAAGAAAACCAGGAAAAAAAACAAGAAAACAAGGAAAACAAAAAATTGCTCTGTGAGCACAAGTACCCAGACTCCTTCTGCATAGGCAACCAGGCTGGAAGGACTCTTTTCAAACATACTAGTCTACTAAAAAAAAACCACAAACATAAAATCAACAGTTCTACAGCCTTAATGAAAATATTTCTATGAAAGATACTGCTCGCTCATTTCTCAAGTGCCAATATCCAATATGTCTGAAGGAAATAAAATGCGTTACGAGATACAAACTATAAAAAGTCCACAGATGCATCTTCTTAGTAAAGTATACTGCAATTATAGTTCTGTTAGAGTGTTGATTACAATTCAGTGTTTATTGCAAAACAGAGGCTTCTAGCTTAACCAAATAATCAGTTAGAGGGCTGGGGGTTGGTTTTTCATCTTCCTATAAGCCTGAAGAGAAAGTAATGAAATCTTACACTGAACTATGTCAGAGGATGACGACATCAAGTGGCAAATGAACAACATAACATCTAACATGAAAAGAAGCTGATGACTTTTTTAGCATAGTTTGTTACAGCACCTCAGGGAAGCAAGTGAAAGCCTATAATTTCAAAAGCAAAAAGCAACAGCAATTTCATAAAGGAGACTTCATGCTGAGTATATAAAGGGGAATTTCTGTTGCTTAAGAACTGAAGAAATAATTAAGTAAAACACCTATAATTTTGGAAATTCAGTATCGGGCCGTCCAAGGCATACACTGATAGCTATGCTATTTTTAAAGTCCAAAGTAATATGGGAAACAATAGGCTATAGAAGCTAGATCTAAAGAGAACCTGTGTTATTATGGGGTCCCTTGTAATCGGTTTGCCTCTGACGTATTAAGCTAACTATATAGCAAAACTGTGGTATTTTGGAAGGTCAGCCCTTGCTTAAGCGTCAGATATGTGTGCACACGGCAAACGCTTTCTCTTTGTTATTGGCAAAGTTATCACTTGATTTTAACTCAGGTCACGCACAAAAAGGCTGCAACCCTATCAGGTTGTTTTGATGATGGATAACTTGGATCTAAGAAGTTTTTGTTACTACCATTTTCTATTTTGATATATTGACATGGGTTTGAAAACGTGTGTTTAGATTTGGCCGAATACGTGTAGGACACTGGTCCTCTGATGGAGATAACAGTCCTGACACCTGTATTTACAGACCTCCCTCTCGTGGATCCTACACGGACAAGGCAAGACTTCCCAGCATTATCAGTGTAGCTAAATAGGTATTAGGGAAATAATAACAGTAATATTATCTTAGATAGGAAGAACTTTTCCTACCAAACCGATTTGCAATTTTTTCCCCCCAAAGAAAGGGGAATGTTGAATCATTGAAACAATCCTGACCATCTACAAGGAAATAAATTATTATAAAAGTCACAATGTAAGATGACACCTTTTCCTCCATAGTTCATTCATTCTTTCCCCTTGAGCTTTGGCACTGTTTCATACTTATCTGTTTTACCAGCTGACTTACTGTTAACTACAAAATAGATAAATGTATTCCACTGACCTCCAGAAATATCCTTTTTATGTATGCTTCGCTTTGCCCTTTATTCCTCTCTACTAATCAGCCCTTTCTACTTTCGCCAATTTTTAATTTTTTTATGTCACACATAAAAATTCACACTTGGAAATGTATTTATACGAAAATAATTGTTTGCCTAGAGGTAAAAAAAAAACCGCATTTTACGGCTTTCAGTCAATTACACTAATAAGCCACCTGGTGGCATTAGCCACTAAGCAAAATAAGGTTTTCCACTCTTGACTACACAGAAACCTGGTTTATTCTTGTTTCTTTACCCTGACACGTCAAAGTATGTGCACAGTAGCTTTCTACCAAAGCGTGTTTCGACTTCGACTTAAAGATCATTTTAAAAAAACAATACTTCCTTGTTTATCTGAAATGAAATACGTAAGTTTGGTTCCCTGAAATCAATTTGACACAGTTCTCTGTATAGGTGCTAGGATACAATGACAACCTGCCACTTTTCTGAGTTTCCCCTTACTTTAGTGCACAGCACAATTAAACCAAGTGATTACGAAGGGCAGGAAAATCATTTTACCCACTTCAAAGGATGTGGGCCATTGCTTTATCTAATGCACACTACTGAAGTTTTAACCGATAAAAGTACTAAATTATTACCTTTCTTGAGATTTTTGTATTTTTCACCATTTCTGTGGTGCTTTCAAAAATTATTAATTTTATTATATTAGTGAGATGTGATGAGATCCTATTATTCCATTTCACAGAGAGCAAAGAGCTTGCTAGCAAAAGTATTGACCTCTAAGTGCTTCAGTTTAAGGCACTTTAGACCCGATTACACAATTTGTAACGTGAAACTACAAGATTAATTGAAATCTAGTAAAATACTCTTCTGCACACTCATCAGTTTCTTTGCCAGCCAATCTCAATTCCATCTCTGCCCCACAGCTTTTTTCCTCTTTCCTTTCACTCGGACTAGGAACTAATTTTCCTGCTCTTTTTCATCTCATCTCAGAGGTCCTTTCACAGACAACCCAATTCCCGTTTTTCAGCAGCTCTCATTTTTTCCTCCTCCGTGGCTTATAAATGCATTCTTTGTTCAGACCTAATATGTCTGTGGGTTTTGTGGTTGCTCCGAGTTCAGGCACAAGCAATTGTTCTGTCAGGATGATGCACAATGCTGTTAGTTGTAGCAACATGCTAGTTAGTACATGCCTGGTACCCCTGTGAGGGAACCAGGTGGTGATGTTGGAGTATGCTTGGTAGAAAGGCTTGCAGGGATTTTAGCTCTTCTGCAAATCTCACCTAAATGCTTGCAGAGACCTTCAGAAGCTAATAAACTGGCCAGGCTATAACAGAGCTGGTAAATGGCACATTCAGCATAGGAGTTAGGAGAAGAATAAGAGAGAGAAGATAGTTTCATACCAGCTTTCAGGTGCCATAAGCAGTAATCCTTACTCGATGAGCACGGGGGAATATCAAGCAATGTGTAAAGTGCCCCAGTCCAGAGATGCTATGGAAAGCTGCCTCCTGAAAGGTGTCCTGGTTTTGCTGGGACAGAATCACAGGCCTGCTGTGGTCTGCAGGCCATGAACAGTCTGGAGTCAGCCAGGGCAGCTGACCCGAATTGGCTCACAGCTGTATCCTATCCTATAAACCTCACACTCAGTATAAAAGGGGAAGTTTGCTGACAGGAGGGGGTCTGGTCTTTTCCTTTAAAGTCCTTCCTTGATCCTCCTCTTTGTTCTCTACTCTTCTTCTCCTTATTTCTGGAAGGGCTTGTTTGCCATTCTGCTCCCAATGACTGCTTTCCCATTTATTGTGGCTGCTGGGCATTCACTGGGCTGAGTATAGCTTTGTGCTCTTTACATTGGCACTGCTTCTAGTTTGGGTGTTTCATTTAATGCGTTTTCATTTCAACTTTTGGGTCTCCTCTGCTTTTTCTGATCCACCTTCTCAGCCAGGGAGGGTTTATTAGGTGATAGAGCAACTGCTATCGTTTAGCCCTGGATACAGGCTAAACATAGACACCAGATGAGTATGTAGTCTCTGTGCAAGCTGGTACTTCCAAGGAAGCCCCAAACTTTGGGGGAACCTGCTGCCCAGCACCTGCAGTGGCCCAATAGGTATGTCACTGACATACCAGGAGGCAAAATATCAATACTGCGCTATTGTATGAAACAGTGATTCTTTCACCAACAAGAATCCAGCTGGAACGGAAAGCTAGCAGTTTGCTCAGGTAAAATACTCTAAAAATCGGGGCAGCAGTAGTTTATTGCAACACACAGTGGCAATTCCTAGTTCCTGTGAGCTCACATAGGAGCTGCTGCCCACCTATGGGCAAGCTTCTTCTGATCAGCAGTCCTGAGCTCAAATCCACGGCTAAGCAAAAGTTCTGATTATATCAACAGGACAAACATTAAAGACTTTTAATTTCTGGTAGCAGCATTTGGTGATGGCTCGACTGTAAATGTTGAATTAGGCGCACTGATTGCTACGTAGCGAAAGAGGATTCCTCAGTCTGAATTTAGGATTTGTAGTATTTAAGCTTGTAGCATTCTAGTGCAAACTACTCTTCCCTCACCTTCCCTGCTCTTCCTCCTCATGGTTAACTTGGTGGTAGAATGCAAAAACTGGTTGAGAAGAGGGCTGGGACTGAAAGTGATTTGGCAATGTGAAATCGGGAATTTGTTCTAAGGCATTAAGAGGAGGAAATGATGAAAATTCTTTTAAAACAAACGTTTGCTGTAGTCATGCATTTGGTGAAATACTCTTCTGCAACATATTACAGCATAGTAGACTGTTTAAATTACTATGGCTTGAATGCTGTCTGTGCTGAAAGATTACAAAGCAGACCTACAGACCTTAGTATGAGCTTTCACATAACCTCAGGTTATGTGGGACTACTACACTTATCTCTTTGCTTAAAAATCAGATGCTAATTTTATACAACAGGTACAAGTGTAATCAGTTGTTTACTATTTGAGGTTAAAGCTGTCTAGATAGGATTTAAGGATTATTATTTTAATGGACCAGAAAAATATCCATGGTATTATCACTATAGTTTGATATAGCAGGAAGGAGCACCGTACAGAAAATGGATTGTGCAAGAAACTATCTTGAAATACTTCTTTTGGGGGAGGAAATATAAAACTGAAAGAGCAGATCTTCTTGAGAAAACATTACTACAGTTCCTTTAGGAATAGATACTCCAAAGTCTTAAATCTTAGCATATCTCACTGGTGTTAAGTGGAACAATTTATAGGAAGATTAAAGTGCTGATAGTGATTCGGCAGACTGGTGTAGTGTTCTCCTTGTAAAACAAAAATTGGCAGAGTGCATGTGAATTTATTTTACACTTAACCAAGTTTAAAGGTACAAGAATAGCATTCAGATGCTATTTAAAATCTCGTTTGCTGAGTCACCACATCTGCAGAAGATTATTAATATCAAATTAATGTGATGATTAATGTGATGCTCTTAGCTAAAGCACAGTCAAATGTATCTTAAGCAATTATGTGAAAAGCTACATTTAACAATTTTATTCGGACCTCTTTACATATAAATGCATTGAATTTTACCATTTTCTATTAAAAATTAATAGCAGCCTAACTTTATATAGAAGTTAAAACAGAGAGCTTCGATTGATTGAGGCCACGCAGTAAAAGAATGGTCAAGCTGGGATTAAAAACAAACCAAAAATGTTTCTGAGAGCGAAAAATTCAGGATGACACCAGGTTCATCTTTGAAAGGTCAAAACAACACTGCCAAGTAACTGGAGGAAAGGGCATTTGTATGTTTGGTAACAACAAACCGCAGAGTCTGCCACTTCCAGGTTGTTCCATTGATTCATTACCTCATTTAAAAAACT